>MKEJ01023667.1:0-48051 GCA_001753735.1 Embelia ribes | reverse complement strand
TTTTTTTTTTTTTTTTTTTTTTTTTTTTAATAATAAAAAATAATTTTATATAATTTTTTTATAAAATTTATTTTTTTTTTTTTTTTTTTTTTTTTTTTTCATTTGATAGGAGTGGATAGGTTATGTATCCGATCCATAAGTATAAAATAAAAGTGATTTTTTCGAGTATAATAATAATGACGATGAATACACATGAAGAAATTAAATGAAAAATAAGCTTTCTCCTAAATGAACTGTCAATCGGGCACCCACACAGCTATCGATGCTGGGTCGAAATTTTTTTTTCTGACCAATCACAGGTTCACGGGGCAGGGTCGATGTGCCCATCTGTTGTCATCCCTATTTGCGAGTTCATATTTGCTGACTGAATTCGAGTTTAGTTACAGAGCATAATGAAAAAATAAAAATGATCAAAGCAGGTCACAAATTAAGCAGCAGAGTTCATTAAACTTCGCAGCTTGAAGTCGCAAATTTATCAGACTCAATAGCTAAAGTTGTAAGCTTGCCATGATTAATAAGTCCGTGTTAATATCATTACCCAAGTTACCACAATTATGAACCGAAAACACTTTTGAAAACAGTAAACTACAATAACAATCAGCCAACAATAGTAAAAGGTGATTATAAAGCAATTAATCCACGATAAGTTGCATTACTTGCCTACAAAACCTGAAACGAAAACTGCAATACTAAGGGCAGGAAAGAACTGCCAAACAGCACTTAAACTGAGATGACAATTAAACGGTACAAGTTTCACAAACCTACATTAGTTCATAGGAAACTTGTCATATGTTTGACAAAAAGAACAAAACAATAATATCCTCAATCAAGCAAATCCGACACAGGGGTCTTCCTAAATGCATCAACTTTAGCCAACATTCCCCCGACCACTTTATTCGGGAATATATTATCCGCCTTCATCCTCTCCCTAATCCCATAAGCCGGCACCTTAGCATTGACATAAGCCTGGATTAGAGTCTCAAATTGCCTAAGCCGACCGATATATCCTGCTTGTCTCAACTTGAAGAATATCTTCTCAGAATTGTGTACATCACCTTTGTTTGCATAGTGACCCATTATAGCCATATAAGAACTGAACATTGGCTTCATTTGTCTCTGCTGGGACGCCTTATTAAGAAGAGAGTCAGCCTTTTCCACTTCACCCGCTTGTACATATAACTTTACGAGAGCATCCCAGGTCAGCGGGCCCACTACAATACCACTCTCGGCCATTCGTTTCACCAGATCTTTGCCCTCGGTGACCATCTTGTGATTTGCATAGACTCTTAATAAAGCTGAATAGTGCTTCGAAGATAGCTTCTTTGTTATTTTGGTCATCCTCTCAAACACTGCCTCTGCTTCTTCGATTTTACCCAGTTTCCCCCATGCTTCAATTGCAGCCATACAGTCCTCAAGTCTAGGGCTAGACTCGCAGGCTTCCCAGACCCTCGTCACCTCATCGGCCTTGCCGAGGGAGGCGTAAAGAGGGAGCAAAGGTTGGCAAGCCCATTTCCTGTCTTTGAGGTCATCCCCTTCCATCTCTCGTAAAATGGACTCGGCCTTCTCCTTAAGACCAGCGTTCACATAGTGTCTAGCTAATATGGTCTGTACAGCAAGGTCGGGCTCCATCCCTTCAGCTTTCATCGTCTCCACAATCTGTTCCATACCCGCTATATCTCTGGATTGCCCTTTTGTATCTATCAAAATTCGGTACGTGAATAGAGAGGGTTTCACATTTTCTTTCTCCATTAGCAATAAAACATCAGCAATTTTCTTTTTGTCGGTTTTCTTGTATAGGAGTAGCAACTGATTGCATGTGAAGGAGGACAGTGGAAAACCGAGGTTTTTCATTTTGTTAAACACGGCTTCTGATTTCTTCACATTGGTAGAGCTAACACAGTTAGCGAGGAATGTTCGATAAATTAATTCGGTCTTAAAAGAATTTGGGATCTTGTCGATGTAGCTCTCAGCAAGCTGAAGGCCACGAACTTTGGAAATCAAGTCAACGCGAGATGCATAATCTCTCTCGCCAAACTCCACATGCTTCGATGACTCGAGCCACTCAGAGAGCTGCAAAAGAGTAAAAACTTGAAAACAGGACAGAAAAACAAAAGCCATGTCCAGTAAATAATACATGAACTTGAAGGCATAATTAAGTCGTAGTAACGCAGGCAAAAAAACACTAACAATATGCAAAAAATAGTTTGAGTAAAACTACCTGCACAGCCCTCCCGTACATCTTACGTTTACGAAGGTTGACCATGGCCATAAAGATCTCAGTCTGATTCAACTCCTTCCCATCTTCAACCCACTTATCCGTAACAGTTTGAACAGACCTACCTGGAGCTTCCAAAATAGCATTAAACAATGCTAAAGAAACTCTTTTCTTTGGAGTTTTTTTTTCCGTTACAAGTTCCTCAGAGTCAGATAGCAATAGCTCATTTTGAGCCTCCTCAACACCATCATTAGCATCATTTTCTTCATCGGAAAGTTCTCGTTCAGAAATCGATTCATCTCCACTTTCAGATAAAGAGACCACATTGGCATCGGTTGGAGTTTCAAGCTCAGAAAACCCATCTTCTAGATCATCTTCTTCATTACCACTGCTTTTTGAGTCAGCTTGAGAAGAAAAACCACACCACTCCATAGAAAATTTCACATAACCGTGTACAGTACAGTGAGAGCTCTTCAAACACGTACATCTATCAGATAATGCCATGTGAGAATAGCCATTACTGGCCTTGTCGTATAAATTACGACTTGCTACTTGCGAATTTGGAGAGGAATTTTGGTAAGTTCTGATGATAAATGCTCGCCCTCTGAAAAAGAAAACAAATATCAGCCAGATTGGCACAAAACACAATGCTGAAAATCAGCCAGTTCGGATAATGCCAATACATACATATGAAAATACAGAAAAATACAGTAGTAAGACAAAGTCATCTAATACTACCCAAGAGAACACAAAGAGCTTCGAAAGGAGAAAAGTGTGTACAGCAAAAGAAAACCAAGAATGAATTTAGTTCTCCAATTCATTATTCATGACGAGCACCAATAAGAAAAAATAGAATTTAGTTATGCCAAGGTAAATAATTGAGTATTCCTGCAGTAAATGATTAACCCTATTGTCAGAAATTGGCCCTTGCAAGTAATAAAATTACTTCTTACTTCCCCATAAAATTTGTTCCATTTTCACAAAGTAGCCAAAAGGACCCAAAGCTTCCTTTCTCGCTTATTGTTTCCATTGCCTTTGGACTTAACACGTAAAATAAACACATGTACTAGAAACTTGTGCCACACTGTACTCCGACAACTTCACTTCTCATTAAACCACCCACAGAACTCGAACTTTGTCTTTCACTGCTTCATCTTATTTTTTCTTATCCAAACAGGGTTTTTCAACTATCTGCTAATTCACACAAACCCTATGCATATAGGATATAATACAGAACAATAGACTTCATGACAAAAAACTAAGGACAGACAATACAAACAATACTCATAAGCCAAAAGACCAAGGTTATACAATTACACACATGAATATCTGCCTCACTTAGACTAAAAAATTTCTCCATTATCGCTAAACTAACCATAAATACAAAATTTATTTTTTCATATCTTTTTTTTTTCTTTCTGTGAGGGAACAGAGAGCAAATTTGACTTTGTGATAACAAAATGAAATAAAGTTCAACAATATAAAGAAATACCAATATACCCAAAGGCTAAATACACAAGCATATATAAGCACAAATATGCAAAATCATGATCAAATGAGGGTCGTAAAATCATAGGCCGCATGCAGACTCCAATCTCCTCCATCATAAGTCAATCCATAAAGTTCAAATTAATTTCTATTTTTTTTTTTTAGTTAGGGCACTCCGATCAGTCATAGCTAAATGGGTCACTATCCTAAATTTTATGTTTACTTTACTAGAAGATGCTCACACCAGTGTATCCAATACTATTCAAACTTTAAAAAATAGGGAGTTTGCTACAATAATCCCCTTGAACTAGGGGGGGCAATGCTCATCCCCAACACTACTTTTAGATTTAAGGTGTTTGGTGCGGGCATTCCCTATATCCAAGACTCTATTTTAGATTATGAACTATAGGGATTAAAATTTAGGGGATGAGAATAAATTTACTTGTGGGAACGCCCTACTTTTCTCAGCCACAAAATAACTACCACCTATAAAGCAGTAGAAAAAAAGGGTCTTCATTAGCAAAACTAAATACTCTTCAGCAAGAAAACGGGAACAAATCAATTCTATTGTCATAAAGCTAGCCAAAAGGGTCTACAGTTTCTCATCTCTTTACCTTTCTTCACCACCTTTGGGCTAAAAGCGGACAATAATAAACACATGTACCAGAAATTTGTGACACATTGAACTCCAACCTCTCCACTAACCATTAAACTACCCACAAAACTCGAACTGTGTTCTCTTATTTCTCCAAATTTTACATATCCAAACAGGGTTTTCCCCCTATTGAATAACAAGGTTCATTTCATAGAATTCCAAACATATAGAATATAACAAGACAATAGACTTCACGAGAAAGAACAAACATGGACCGACAATACAAATAATAGTCATAAGCCTAAAGACCAAATACACACACAACCACAAGTATACATCTGTGTCACTGAGGCTCCAAAATTTCTCCATTATCATTAATCTAGCAATCATATCCGCAATTGTATTTTCCATATTTGTACCAAATTCTACGCGAACAAAGACCATAGCATAAAGGAGAACACAGGACAGTTGACTTCATGATAAAAAAATCATATTGTCCGACAATATAAACAAATACCTATATACCCAAAGGCTAAATATACGTGCTTATATATGCACAAATCTGTAAGATTACAATCCTATGAGGGTTGTAAAATTATAGGCCTGATGTAGACTCTAAATTTTCTTAATCATATGTCTATCCAGTATGGATAAGGTTCAAATTAACATTTTCCGTTTCTCTTGGTTACTTTTTCAGCCACCAAACAAGTACCACAGATTATGCAGTAGAAAAAATAGTCCTTACAAGCAAAATAAAATTTCCTTCAGCAAGAAAAGGGGAAAAATATTCTTAGGTAGGCAATAGTTCCAGTTATACATTTATACATATATACACAGATAAATAGAGGGAAAAGAGAGAGAGTTGTACTTTATACGATTAGAAGCTCGACAAACAACACATGACAAGTGACTTCTGACAAAGAACTTGTATTGTCTGACGATGTAAAGATGCATATGCCCAAAAGCTATGCATACATACAAATATACATCACAAATTTCCAAGATCACGATCAAACAAGGGTAGGAAAGTTACAGGCCTCAGTTAGACCTTCAAAAATACTCTATCACCATAATCTATCCATAAGTTTCAAATTTACAGTTTCCATTTCTCTTCGAGCCTAGAGGGCACTCCCGCCAGTCACACTATTGAGGACTCTAGATAAAAAATTTAGGAGATCTCATACCAGTGTATCTAATACTATTCAATCCCTTAAAATAGGGGATTTGCGACCGTCGTACCCTTGAACTAGAGGATTACTTGTCATCCAATACTATTTTCAGCTTTAACGTGTCTGGTGTGGGCATTCCCTATATTCCATACTCTATTCTAGAGTTTGAGGTATAGGAATTAAAATCTATGGGATTAGAATAGATATACTGGTGAGAATGCCCTACTATTTCAGCCTCCAAATAAATACCACCTATTAAGCAGTAGGAAAAAACAGTCTTTATGAGTAAAACAAAATACCTTTCAACATGAAAATGGGAAAGAAGATCAATTCTTAGGCAGGCAACAGTTCCAGCTATACATGCAAAGATCAGTTTCAAATTTACATATTCCGTTTCCCTTAAGGGCACTCCTGCAAGCCACTCTATAAAGGCCTCTATCCTAAATATTAGGGATAAACTTTTAAGATAGCTCACACCATTACATCTAATACCTTTCAATCTCCAATAAAATAGGGCTTTTTCCACAGTGATACCCTTGAACTAGGTTATAACTTTTCATACACTACTACTTTCAGGTTCAATGTGTATAGCATGAGCATTCCCTAATATTCCACTCTATTTTAGAATTTGAGGTATAAGGATTAAAATCTATAGAGCAATACCCTTGCTCTCTCAGCCACAAAATAAATACTACTTATTAAGCAGTAGGAAAAATCAATCTTTATTAGCAAAGACAAATACCCATCAGCCAAAAAAAGGGGGGAAAACGTCAACTTTTAGGGAGGCAACAATCCCAGTTATATATACACTATGTATGTTTGTGTGTGCGCGCGCGTGTATATACACGCGCACACAGATAAATAGATATAAATCCAAGACTCTATTTTAGAGCATATGAACTATAGGGATTAAAATTCAGAGGATGAGAATAGACAATAGATACACTGGTGAGAATGCCCTACTATCTCAGCCACCAAATAAATACTATTAGGCATTAAAAAATCAGTCTTTATTAGCCAAAACCAAATACCATTCAACAAGAAATTGGGGAAAAACATCAATTCTTAGTCAGGCAACAATTCAAGTTAAAATGACACGAATGTATATATACATAAACAAATAGATATATATAGATAGATAGATATATAAAGAGAGAGTGTTTCACTTTAGGGGATTAGAAACTCGACGAAGTGCCCACATGATGACGTGTAATCGGAGAGAAGAGATTCAGATATGGGAGGAGAGAGTGAACCCTCGGAGAGAGAGAGAGAGAAGCTATAATCTGCGACGCTCTTAAACCCTAAAAACCCTTCGCTCTTATTTTTACTCCCAATGTTATAGCGTCACACTTTTCGGAAAAATCCTTTGATTCTCATTTGTTGCAGATTACCCCCACATGTTGCAAGTCTTTTACAGTAAATGTTCCCTTTGTTAAATTAGCCTATCATAATTTGTTGGGATATTAAGAATTTAATGACGATGACAACTTGATGCCCATGATCTATCTGTTACATCATTATTATTGTATGCTTTTCACTAAGTTTTTAACTTTAGGATAATATTAAAATTGAGTATCATTGTATTTGATAAATATATGATTGATTTCAAAACTAATATGATGTTCAAAAAAATTACATAAAGTGATTTATTAATTTAGAAATCAAAATCGGTGTATTCTGCTTTTATTATAATTTGATTAGATACTGAAGATACAATAGTATAAATGGAGTATGTGACGAATAATCGGCTTTTAAAATATCCTAAAAAAATATAACTAAGAAATATATTCTAAAAAAATAAAGAAATGTATTTTTACGAAACACTGCAATGTCTGTCTGTTAAAAATCATTAGGCAAATTTCATTCTAGTGTAATTTGTTTTTGTCTTGTTTTCGAACTTTAATAATAATCGTGATCAAATTTTCTAAATTTGTCATTGTCCCTTTCTGTCTTATTTTTTAACAATTGGGCAATGATAAATTTGAATGCATAAATTACTTTCGATATCCAAAATTTTAAAAAAAAAAAATGGGACTATTATTTATAAGGGGATAAAATATCAAATTGAGTCAAAATCAAACATGGGGCAACTAGTACCATGTGGAACTAATATCTAATTAGAGTAAAATAGAGGGACCAATTTAAGATACACTCGGATAGCCTCCTAAAAAACGACATCGTTTCAATATTTACTCAAAAAACTCCTAAATTCGTCTTCTTTTATTTCTCTCTCTCTCTCTCTCTCTCTCTCTGTGTTGCGCAGCCCTCTGCTTCCTGTAAGTGATCTCAAAGATTTTATTATCTGATTCAATTAATCTTCTTATATATTAATGGGTATTAATCCATTTTGTTATCTAGTTCATGTTCATAATTTTTATATCTTCATCAAATTGTATATTGAAATACTTTTCGTATTTATTGCTTGTTAGAATTTGAAGACTGGTTGATCATAGAATAAGTTTCCATAATGTCTGAAGATATTTTACGAAGTAACCGAATCGAAGACGTTCGATGGCTTTGTTCCCTGTCAGAATCTGAGCTTGTAAGTATTAAAAAGATAATTGCGTTTGTTTGGTTGCGGCTTTTAAGCTAAAAAACTATTTTATTTTTTTCAAACCAAGAAAAAAGATTAAAACTTTTAGCTTGTATAAGCCAAAACAGTTGAAAAGCTCAGTTATGCACTTTTAAGAATAAAAGCAGAAAGCTTGACATTAAAAACTGCAACCTAACAAGTCCTAATTGTTATTGCAAACTGCAAATCATGGGCCCCAAATAGGTTAATCATTTAATTTATATATGAAATGCCCCTATTGTTACAGGACATGCTAATTAGAGTAAAGCAGCTGGCTGCAAGACGTGCGAAAGTTATTGGGCACGAGTCTTTAGCTACGAAGTTTGATCTGAAGATGCTTCGAGCACTTAGTATGTACTCTCGATAATATTGTTTTTGCCTTTAGCTATCCTTGCTAATTTAGCTTCACCGATGATGTTCAAATGTTTGTTTGGTTGTAACTTTTGAATTAAAAATATTGGCTTTTCCAAGCTGAGTTGATCTACCTTTTTGCTTTAGTTTTTTGGGTCAAACAACAGTAAAGCATGATTTTAGTGTTCATGGGCACTAGTCTTTGTTAGGAAATTGGATCTGAAGATGCTTTGAGCAATCCATATGCACACTCGGTTATTTATTTTTTGCTTCTAGCTATGATTTCTAGTTTAGCTTGACAAATTTGGTTCTAGTGTTTGTCTGACTGCAACTTCTAAGTAAAAATTGTTGGCTTTTTTTAAGCTGAGTTAGTATTGCTTTTAGCTTTAGGCTTTGGGGCCAAAACAGCAATAAAACACGTTACCTTTAAATCTGCAACAAATTATGCAACAAAAAAGCTGGGCTTTTGAAGGTGCAGCCAAACAAGCTGGAGTATGTTTAGTTCAAGTTTTGTACTCCGTATATGAATTTCTTTTTCCCTTTTCCTTGTGATGATAGTACAATTGATGCCATCCTCAGTTTGTACCATCAGGTAGATTTTTATTATATATTTTTCTTCCATTAGGCATGTATAGTCCAAGTTTTTTTTTTTTTTTAATTGTAATTTATATCCATTGGTATCCTTTTCGTTTGCCTTTTCATTTTTCATTTTTATCATTATTCTGTTGATCTCTTCATGTGTGAATGCCCCTCGGGATTTATGGCCCTCTGTGTAAATGTCTAATTATAATGACTTTTTAAACTATATCTATGCTTATTATCGATTTCTTTGGTCTGTAATCTTATCTTCAACAGGCTTCATTTTGATGGAGCATCTTAAAGGAGAACTTAAAGATCCGTCAGCGGCTCCAGATAAATGCAAATTACTCAGTTCTAAAGTCGATGAAAATTTTTCTAGCATGGGCATTGAAGAGTTGCATGCATATATTGTAACGAGCAAAAAAAAGAGAATAGAGGAATTGTAAGTCAAATGTTTTTTCTTGGTATGTCATTCGAGCACGTGTAGCCATTCTTATGACGTTAGTTTAGTATATTCTGCTAATTTATTGTCTGCATTATTTCTTGTGGCAAGAATTGAATGTTGATCTTCAGCTGAGCTATTCGTCAGTATCAAATTTGGTGAGCGTGTAGCCTCCTTCCAGAAGACGAAAAATTATAACCAAAAGCTGAAGATTTTCTCTTTTGATAAAGCTAGCTTCCTACATATATTTGTCTCTCCTGCTCGGTCTCCTATAGCAAGCAAATGATTTTGCCCCTCGTCTATTTTCCTTTGTAAGTTTATATATCTCACAAGGTTATTTATCAAAAAAATATGGCAGGATATGCTTTGGATTGTATTGAAGATTCAGAACCTGGGGCGTTGCAATTTCCGTGTCTTCAGAAAGCAAGTTCGCTGGCTTGTAGTGTAACATTGTTGATAGAGACGAAGCAGATCTGATATCCGGTTATCCAATTTTTATGTCTATATGTTATTTTTGTTTTTTTGGTGTGGAGGGGAACAATCTTTCTCGTCATGTGAATGTGATGTGTCAATTCAGTGTGTTAAAGCTTGTGTATCTCCAATACTTTTTGAAAGAAAGAAAAGCGTTCGCTGCATTTGTGCAATACATTGATGTTGAAATCGGTAGGCTCGAATAAGTTTTAGCTTTGTTTCTTATTTCAGTACATTTAAGCACTGTCGGATCACAAAATTGTCACTGAGAATTATCAGGCAAACAATTGTCATTATGTTCGTAAGTCAGTGACTTTGTCTACAATTAATTCTCCTGACAAACACTGTTAAAGAGAGCCAGTCTAGAATCGGTGGCTCAACATGACATGGCTATTCTGAGCTAAAAGAAAGGCTTTTAACCAAACAAGTTCGAAAACAACACAGAATAGAACTCGTTCTAGCAAAATATCCATCTTTTTATTCTCATCTTTCTCACCCCAAAACTCGATGCTTCACATAATCAGCACCAGCAGTGATTCAGATGCATATAGAAATCCTCAGGGTCTTTTATCAGCATAACAATCAATAGGTAAATTATACATATGGAGATGTATCTAACGTCAATCATGAAAATTCAAACAATGCTGACGTCGACTTTGCTTTTGTGGAGATGGAAGGCCGGGGTAATCCAGCTTCCGCAACTGCATTGGATGCCAGACCAGTTGAAGTATCCAAGGCGAGCATCACAATGAGCACACGAAAGCTTTCCCTCCATTCCCCCTTCTTCAACTGTAAACAAGAGGAGATAACAGAAAAGATTAAACAAGGGTATGCAGAGCATATAAACTCAAATGTAAACAACAGTTTGATGACGCATGTGTAAAACAAAAGTCAGTTTCATGACAATTCTTGCACAACATTGGAGACGCATATGTGAAACTTTGTATACAAAATAATGTGTAACAGATGCCTAGGCAGCAATAGTGTGTCTCCACATTGACTTAGATTATGAAACTAGGAATAATATATTAGTAACTGTCTACCCTAAACATATCAAGGTATTCCTAATTTTTCAGGTTAGCAAACAACAAACTGAGATTGTATATATATGTATTATTATTATATAAAAACGTGTGTATCAATGTTTTATACCTAGTGCCATCCATCGCAGAGGCTCAACAAAGATGGATGAACACTCGGTATCGCTCTTGTTGAAAGGGTTGCCGCTTCCCCTCTCGTACCACTTAAAGGATGTTTCCCCTTCCCCTGGGACATGACTAATAACATTATCTTGTGAGGCGATGAGTCTACGGCATTTGTTGCAACGATATAAAGGAGTAGAAACTGTTTCTCTCTCTCCAAATCCTGCCTGGGGGGACGCCTTTTCTTCTCTGGGCAAGCCAGGGTCAGCCCCCAATTTAGAGTTGTCTATCCTTTCACCGCCGTTGTAAGATTCGCCTGCATTGTATCACAATTATGTATACAAACAAAAAAAAGGCCACAATAAATATAGTTTCTATAGAGAATGATTTCCCAGCATGTCACTGGTACTACAATCACCATTCACTAGTAACTTCATTGTTGTGCATAAAATTTTCTATTTGAACTAGTATAACATTGCCCATAAAACAAAAAGATCAAAATTTGAACACATGGAGTGATCCTCTTTGATATCAGCGAGGAATTTTGACGAGACAGAATCCGAATCAAAAAGTAAAAAATTTATGCTACGTGTTCACTAATGAATTCTTTAACAAAAGAAACTGATCAAAAAGAATATCACTTTGCAGTAAGTGAGACGAACCCAATACTTTCAAACGAAAGCGCTTGTATACAGGACTAGAACGATCAACCTTGAACCCCATTTCTTCATACAAATTTAACTGCAGTGGGAGAAAAGAAATCAGAAACCAATGATCAATACAAGGAATTGAACTAAAAAACACACGAAGTGCTGTTTCAATTAAACTGGTGTAGTTGTGCTCTAATGACCTGTTCCAGGAAACCATCATTTGGACAAACAAATTCACAGCTTTGCTTCAAAGATTCAAGCGCGTCTGACCGAAAAAAGGGAGGAAGAAAATAAAGCACTATAAATGACAATTAAAAACTATTGTATCTCCATAAGAGTTCACTTTTCTTTCCACTTGAACAAACAAGTCAGCAAGGAAAGAATTTGATTCCTTCAATGTCAAACGGACGTTGTAAGAAAAAGTATGTTTCTAACCTTGAGAAAGTTGTTCGGATCTCATCAGGTAAGCCGTGATTATAGCTGCACTGGAAAGTATGACCAGCAAAGGTTAGTTTAATACAACAAGACATCATCCCGAGTCAATATGACCCTAAGGCTTAAAATTAGTTCACATACAAGTTGATTCTAGACGATGCCAACATATGAAGCTTCTGCGCTAGAAGCATCAGTACCATAACAGGGAGGAAACCGCCTTACGCGTAAAAGGAAAACAAAAACACAAACTTGTAAAGTTAAAACTCATATTAGCTGATCAACAAGATGTCCCAACCAATTGTTATCATCTAAGGTTCAAAAAACAAAATATTGTTGTCATGCCTAATCTTGCAAAGTGAATCATTCCGTAACTCACATTCTGATACTTGCAATACTTACTTTTTCTTTTTCAATTAGATCCAATGCTCTCGATTTTGAAGTAATACTGAGGAATTTACTTCTCTACACCTAGAAATATCACACCTTCATAACATCGTCAGCGGCGAACAAAAATATACTAATGGTGTTTGCACATAAATTTACCTTCTTGAAACACCAGCAAAGCAATGCACCAGCACAGATCCTTCTTTACGTTTCTCGTCAATGAAATCTAAGCACACATCCAAATAATCCAACAGATCCTCACCCTCCATATCCCTAATTGGCACCCCCATTCTTACAAATTTCAAGTCCTTTCCCACACGCTCTAGCAAGTACAGAAGCTTCCCCGGAGACAAGGCACTCTTTGCCATGTCATCAAAATCATTCTCAGTCTCCGAGCTCCCTACATGCACCTTACGTATCTCTTCAGTGGGGATTGATAAACCTTTACGCCATTCTGAAAAAAATGATATTGAGGCCGAACTAAGGACTGATAGTATATGAGTTATTATCGCACTGCCCTTCTCAAGAACCTCGGCTGCGTCGTTGATGTTTCCAATAAATAAATTCTCACGTACAAGGTAAGGCATATCAGTATCCCCAGCCAAACTCCTAACCATAATGAAAAAGTTGGAAAAGAAAATACAACATAAAATGAAATGTGCTGTATGCATGCAGTAACCAATATACGTTATAGCACAGCTCCTTGTACAGATTCCAGCCTAATTTTCACCATAAATGCCGATTTTGTATTTAGAAAACAAGGATTGACGGTGGTGAAGCATACAATGATCACATATTTCAAAACGGCTCGTACAAAAAATAAAAAACATAACTTTTACATCCTATCTTAATCACAAAAATCCATTTGATTTGTCTGCTGTTTTCCAATTTGAGGAGTAGAATTAGCTCTTTTCAGATTAATTTATAGTAAATGCTAGCCCCCAATATCATCTACGAAAGTAAAAACTCCCAAGTGATACCCAAGAAAGACGTCCAAAATAAATAGTAAAAAGCTTCTTAGTCATTGAATTATAGAGCAAATCATAAATGTCCAATAAAATAATGCATGAAGTAAATCCAAGAAAATTAACAGATCAAATATAAATAAAAGCTAGAAAAATGAACCTCAGCAATCATAATTGTTATTGGGAATTTAAAAAGAAATCATATGTGCATCTCAATTAGATTACTAAGCCCATTTTATCAGAGCACAGAGTTCACTTTAAATTAGTAGCCCTTTTCTAGGTCCTTAAAAATGAAGTCTTTTAAGTTTCCATTTCTCTAATTAGCAAAGTTTCATCAATTTTGCCACATGTAAACCAAGTTTTAATTGTACAAAAACTTGCACAGGGCCACAGGGATAATATATACCGACGGATTTAATATGATTTTTATTTAAAAGTACGTGTTATTGCCGTAATATTTAATTTATGTTATAAGTTCCCTATAAATGTATTAGTATTTTATTTAAAGTACATTGTTTCCGTGATATTTAATTCCTTCACTAGATTTCCTATAAATGTATTAAATTTGTTCAAAAATACTTTTTCCGGAAATTTACAACCCCCCAAAAAAATGAATAATACATATAATTTAGCGGATGTGTACATAATACAAATATATATATATTTTTTATGAATTTGGAATGTGGAAGTTCCTTTCAATTATATTTAAATAATTGTCATTTATCGACACTACCACTATGGACCAATTCGTACTGTTACGGTATATTAAACATTTACTCACATTAAAGGCAAAATATTTCTACATTCTAGCATATTTCCCCTAAGACTATACATATAGATATATTCAGTATATATAAGATAAATTACTTCATATAGATACATATAAAATAGAATCAAATAGCAAACATTAAAGGAGGTCGATCTTACCAGGTGCGTGGAATCACTTCCCGGACTCTCTCTCTCTCTCTCTCTCTCTCTCTCTGTGCTTAGTGTTGAATATTTGATGTCATCACAGAAATACTAATATCATTAACTAATGAATGTGATGTTGATCTTGATAATAGGATAAATTACACTAACAAACCCCATAGTTTCAATCCAAGTTCTATTTTGTCCCTGTCAACGAACACCACCTGTATATTAATTTTTATATTTATATATGATATATAGAAACTTTATTTGCGTTCGTTTAGGAGCCTTTTAAGTCGTAATAATTTAGTATTTAAATATAATAAAAAAAATTAGAAATTTATAATTTTAAATACAAAATAATTGTAAATTAGATTTTTTTTGTTATATTAAATATTAAATTATTATATTTTAAATAAATTTTAAAATATAATAATTTATTGACCTTGTCCAATAGCCAAGGTGTCCACCAGATGCCCAAATAGTAGAGTCCAGGTTAAACTATTTTCCGTTCGGTTGGACTAAAGAGGTGTTGCTCTCATTCATTTGTTTTTCAATATAAAATAATCACACTCCAATAACTGACTTTATGAAACTCCTAATATAAGACGCAAGATATGTTACTTTGTGAGTAATAAGAGAATGTGGACTCCATGCCAATCTTCAAAATGATTGTATGGTTATAACTTACAAATTTCAGCTCTTTAGTTTTTTTTATAAGAGATACAGTATTTAGCTACTCAGCTTATAAGATGGACTTATTTATTATATTTTGACTTAAATAAACTGGATAAATCCAGCATTTTTTCAAAATAAAAAACAAACTAGTCTTTTTATTTAAAGATGCAACCAAACAAATCCATGATTCATTTCATAATAATTAGGGATAGTAATCAAGTGATCATGTTATTGGTGCTAACCTAGAATTATCGCTCAGGTGTGACTGTGCTTATCATTGTTATAATATTAATAATAGTAGTAACATTAGTAAATTTTAACTTTCCAAATCACAGGGGGAGGAAACTTTTGGAGAAACCAATTGCATTGGGTACACAAGGTATACACCCATATTTAAAAACAAACACTACCTCATTCTACCTTCATCTGTACAATCCTCCAAAGCAACCCAACACAAAAATAAAACTTATTAGATAATGTCATAAAGAAAATAAAATCTAAAAAAAAAATAAAAAACATGATACTCTCTCCTCCTTCAATTTGGTTCTAATTTCCAATCATTCAACTTCAACTTGCAGACTCTCAAAAATGGCAATTTTTTGTTCCCCATTCTAGAGATTTCTCTCCGGAGCATGAAAGGCGGTCAATATTTCGTTGCATCTATTCGACTTTTTTCGTTGTTTTCAAGCTTTTTGATTTTGGAAGGAACGAGAAGAAACTCCATGTAAGAGTCTGACGAAACCCAAGAAGCTAAGTTTACCATCGGCGTGCCTTATCCAGTCTTGAAGAACCACGTGGATTGGTACCGAGGGGCTAAGTCCAAGTTCCTAACAGTAAAAACAACAGTTCTTACTCGATATATAAGTAATCGACAAGAAAAAGTAGCAACTATGAAACTGACAAGTAAATGCTATGTTAGAAAGACGGTAAAGAGATATTTTAACCATTGTCATAATGTGTTCCTCTTGATCCGCTGCGCTTTTTACTTAGTTTATACATAAATAGTGCAGAATCTTGAGTACGATGATATGATCAATCAATTAATGGATGGCTTTCTTTGTGCAAATGATATTCACCCAAACGCGATAAAAACAAATCTATTGGCATGGAAGATCAACCGAAAAATGATCATATTGAGCAAATGAAACTATCTTATGCATATGCCTAACGGTATTCTCCAAACACAGAAAAGTGGAAGTACCATATAAAAGATCAATAAAAAGGCACCCTATAAGACGTAAATGTAGTTCACAACACAAGATTGTGTGGGCGCGGGTGTTGGTGTGAGGCAAAGAGAGAGAGAGAGAGCATACCGAAGCAAGTTCCTCTATCATAATAGGCCTATTCCCATGCTTCTCGAAAAGCTCATAGGCACGACGAGCATGTTGCTCCCAGCTTTCCATCCCTTCCAATTGATATACACTTATTGCAGCACCGCAAAACTCTTCAAAGTCCATTTTTCTATATTGTAAAGTGCTCACCTACAAAATTTAGCAACCAAAAATTATAAAAGGAATCTAAGGCGGAAGCAACTAAGTGTTCGTTTGGTTGCAAGTTTTAAGCAAATAAACTACCTTATTTTTGTCTTAGAAAAAGCCGGATGGATCCAGCTTTAAACTTGTAGCTTATTTAGGCCAAGACAACAAATAAGCTCAGCTTTTCAGCTTCAAACTTTTAGCTTATTTAGGCCAAAACGGCAAATAAGCTCAGCTTAAAAGTTGAGCAGTTGAATGTTGTCCCGCTTTAAGCAAAAAAGTCAATAAGCTACAACCAAATAAGCCCTTGAGGTACTGTTAAAAAAATTAAATTACCATGGCAGCATAATCAAAAACTCGCGACTCCTTCATAGCATCAGTGGAGTACTTTACCACAGCCTGCAAAGTTTAACATGGTTCAAGAAAAATTCGAGCCATTCGAATAATAAGGAAAATAATTCACATGCCGAAAATTATCTAACTATTCTATAAAAAATCCTAACTCTATTTTTCTACCAAGTTTGTCCATATTGTATCTTTATAACAAAAGTCATCGTACCAAAATAGTAAATTAAATATTTTTAATTCGCATATCTTTTGTTAAGAGATAATATTGTATGTTTAAAATTTTGAATTGATAATCATCACAAAAACAAAACTAAAATAAAATTTTCAAAAGTTAAGGAATTATAATCTACAATTGCTCACATATCTACCAAACTTAACAAAATATTTAAATATCATACAAATTAGTGTCGCGAGTTCATGGAGGTATCTCAAAATTTCTCTATGACGCATACTTAAAATCCCGAAAAATATAACTAAAACACTTATATATTTTTAATAAAAATTATTTGAAATAATTTCTTGATTGCAAAATTTTGTTAGATAATAAATTTGTCAACCACATGCAGAGTACGTGTGCATGTGCTAGTGTAAGAAAAATGTACAAACACCTATGTGGTTACATACAGTGCATTGATATTATTTTTAAGAAAAAGATCAATCAACATGATATTACCACGTAGTTGTTGGTACAATTCATGAACAGTATTTTACATACGTATGACATTAATCTTCCAATGATAATGGTGAATGAAAAGGTAAAAATAACCAAGAGGGGGGTGCAGAATTTACCATCTTAAAGTTCTGCATAGAGATGAGGCCGCTCTTGCTTGGGCCTAGAAGAGTGAATTGGTCCCGTAGATAAGCTAGCTGAGGCACCGTCAGTGTCTTAGCAACCGCCTATCAACAAGGTTAAAAACTCACATTATTACGTGTTTGTTAACTTTGGTTAACTCCAGAGCTTGAAATATATTAACTAGGGGTCCATTTAGTTGAAACTTTTAAACAATTTACTAAAACTTGGTCCTCAAAAACTTATTTTGAAAAGTTTTCAACTCAGGTATCTAAAAAGCTTATTTGGTGTCATGTCTTGTCACTCAAAGGGTACAACCTCTACTTTTTTCAAGAAATTGAAAATTATATCAAACAAGTTTTTACATGTTTTGAACTATCTAAAGAGACTAGATTTGCCATTTTTTATGAGCCGTTTGGTAGAATGGGAAAGAAGCCAAGTTTTTCTCATACAAAAATGCACAAGAACAATTTTTAGGGAAAACTTAGAATGTTATAGCTTTTGCAGCTTTTTTTTCCGGAATAAGATGAAAGAAATATATAAGCACATGTTATATCAGAACATGTAAGGCTTTCGCGTCCTATGTAAGGAAAAAAACACGTAGCATTTTTTGAGTTAGCATACCCCCAAAGCAGCTTTTCTTAGTGAAGAAGAGCAGATGTAATGCCTAACAAGCTTGTATATTATCATATCCAATGGAACCTTCTCATCATGATAATCTGCTAGCCATGGATGACCTAAAAAACCGATTCCACAACAAACATTGGATTGTATGGCCAAAAAATAAGAACTTGAACAACAAAACTCAAAATTCCTTGAATCACGAAAATGAAAAGTCAACCAAACAGGACTTGAGGTTTCGTTTGGTTTCAGCTTTTAGCCAAATAAATTAGTTTATCTCTAACTAATTAAGAAAAAAACTAGATACAACCAATTTACAATTTCCAACTTATTTGGACTACAACGGCAAATGAGCTCATTTTAAAAGCTGAACAACCAAACGTGGTCTAGCTTTTAAGCAAAAAAGCTGATAAGTTGGCTAATAAACTAGAGCTTACTAGCTGCAACCAGGCAAAAGAATACGTACAGAGAGCCTGGGAAGCTGTAAGCCTCTTTCGGTAATCCTTGTTCAACAATCTCTTCACAAAGTCCACTGCTTCAGGAGACAATGAAGGCCAAGGGACTTCATCAAAGCTGGGGTCCGCTTTGATCACCGCTCGGAAAATCCCAGATTCCGAGCGGGCCCAAAAGGGCCGACTCCCACATAAAAGGATATAAGCAATAACGCCTATACTCCACATGTCTGCTTCTGTTCCATACGACCTGTGTAGAACTTCAGGAGCTACGTAGTATGCACTTCCCACAATGTCATTCAGCCTTTCATCTGCAGAATTTCATTTAATAACTTATAAGTTAATAAAGATTCATATACTTTTAATACCACAATATAATAATAATAATAAGTAGCAAAATTTGTCTTTACCTAGTTTTACATAATCAGAGAGTCCAAAGTCGATTGCCTTCAGTGGGGAACGGTCATCTTTGGAAGTGAAGAGAAAATTCTGAAGAATGTTTGGAAAAATAAAATTATCTAAAAGCAAAATCAAGCGATGGAGAAAATTGGTATGATCTAAAAGACAAGGAGAATTACTCAGTTGCATCTTATTGAAGTCATAATCTGAGGCCAACATAAGGGAGAAAGTGAGCTACAATTGTCCAATATAGGCAACATATAACATTTAAATGTCTATTTAAACTTTCGCCGACGGTCAAAAGGACGACTAACACAGGCTTAGCGGGTTGTTTTCGAAGCCTAACACATAGTCAAAATCTTCAAATGCTCGTAGATTCACAAAATAAGGCCACACTCCAACCTGATTTTATAGATTCTAAGTAAATAACATTTGTGATTGCTCTACACTGAATAATCTTCAAATGCTAAGTTACAAGTCACCACTACTTTTGTTTTTTTCTTAACCATGTATCGTAAATAATGTTCTTACGAGAGAACTCCAAGTTCAGTACCTCAGGCTTGAGGTCACGGTGGACAACTCCCTGGAGGTGACAATATGCAACAACGCTTATAATTTGGACCATTACTTCCTTAGCATCGTCTTCCGAGTATTTCCCTCCCCTGTTAAATTAAATTCAGATAATCTTAGGCCAAGAAACATAAGAATAAGTCAAGTAATGGAACACAACTAGAAAGCCTACAATTATATGTTACCTAGAAAGTATTCTATCCAATAATTCTCCTCCTTTGCATAACCTGTAGCACATTAGACAAACAGTAAGCTTACCATTACAGCAATTTCAAAAATACTTTTAATCATCTCTATGCGGAAAATAATAACAATTTACTCTCCACTAAAGAGGATCAGGGTGTTTTACAAATTTTTGTTCCAAGTTATCCTCTTATTTTTTGTCCTTTTATTCTCTAGTTAAAAAATTAAAATAAAAAAAGTGACCAACCTTTCATATATGTAAATAAAAGAGAGATGCAAAATTGCACGTGCCACCAAGTCCTTACACGTTCATAACCTCATAAAACATCTAGCATAAATAAGAGAGCATGTATTTTTTCAGCTTTCGTTCCTTCCAGATATTATCCTTTTTTTATATTTTATTTCCTTTCATTCAATTTTTTCTTCTTTGGCAGAGGGAACAAGCATGAATAACAAAATTTTGAAAAGAGTTGACCCGTTTAAATAAAGCTAGGCCGGCTTGTCTCATCCTCCGTAGCGTATCTAAGCTAACACTATATTAAATCAAGTCATTTATTTGTCGAGTCGTATTCAACTTAATGAAGTTAATGTCAAGATTCCATTGGTTCTTATCTTTACCAAATCCAAAGGTTTTTATCTCTTTTTTGACAAGTGCCCGAAACCAAAACTAGATTAAAAAAAAAAAAAATTGAAACAAAGTTTCCAGATGTATCCAAATCTAATATAGAAAAAAACGAGCAGAGAACTTTAACACCCATGTGAGCACAGTCAAGTAAAATTGTGACATTATAAGAGAACAAAACAGACTATAAATTACGAGCTAGACAAGTAAAATTCAAAAAAGTAGTGTATACTTACTCCATCACTACGTAAACATTTTCATTATCTTCATAAGCATCATAGAATTGTACTAGGTTCTTATGCCCTGTTAGAGCCCGTAGTATCTTCACTTCTCTTCGCACATCCTCGATGGCAATTGCTGTAGTCATCTGGAAAACAATAAAGACACAATCCTATAAGTAATACTGAAATAAAAATATTTTGGTGCCGCGGCATCTGCAGATTGAGGACAGCTTTCGAATCTGACAAGATAAGGTTTTGAGTAACAATAACATCTGTTGCAAGGAAACAAAAGAAAAGATTCCTCGTAGAAAATGACGTGATAGAAGATAATGTGGCATAATCCGTGGGTTCAAAAACTCAAAGACTAGGGATGACTAACTTTAAAGATGATCATACAAGGAATAAATTAAGCAACTACTAATAACAAAAAACTTAATCTGAGGGGTCATAAGGAGAAATTTCCATCCAAGAAATCATGCAAGCACGATAATTGTTTTCCTTTAAGGATAAAACTCGACCTATAAGTATTTATTACCCAATTATTGTTCTTCAGTTAGAAGAGATTCATTACAGATGGATCAAAGACTAAGAGTGAACTTGGTACTACTAATTCTTAGAGCGCTTATGCTCTTCTTTCCAAGTATAGTGAATTACATACAACATTTAGCAAGAAAAATAAAATCATCCCTTCACCAAGCAATAACGAGCCGGCACTTTATATAACAAACACATGTATAAAACAAAATTTTAACATAACACACCAAAATCTTTCAATCAAAAGCATATGTACACAAAATACAAATATGAAGTAATACACAAAGATCATCATAACACTAAAATTAGTAATGAGTTGATACAAATAAGAAAAAACAACGAAAGTTTTGACACAGGGAATAGAGATAACAATATCATACCTTAGATTTGGGGATAACCTTGACCGCCACATCATGACCCTTCAAACTCCCCTTTTTCCCTGTTGCGGAGCAAGTATACCCAAAATGCCCCCTCCCCACTTCTTCCCCTAACTCATAGTGATTCCCAAATTGCCTTGAGAACCCGAAACTCTTATCCAAACCCAACTCAACCTCGCTCCCCTCGGGTATTGACACCTCATTAGGTTTCACGGACCCATGCCTGCGTGCTAGCAAAGCCCGAATGTGCTTCGCTGGCGAAGGGGGCGGGAAAGGGCGCTTGAAGAATCTTAGAGGAGTTGAGTTCACAGAGGAAGAGTTTGCTGGGGAGTTTTTGAAAACACTGTGGAAAGGGCTAGGGCTGTAAAAGGGGAAATTCGATGCTTTTCCGGTTTTTGAATTGGGATTGAAAGTTGGATCAATTTCAGTAATGGAGGTTTCAGATTCGTCACGGGTGGTTCCATTTGGTTTTGCATAACAAATTCCCATGGATTAAATCTAACACAATAAATTGAATTAGAGAAAAATATTTAAAAATAAAAAATAAAAAAAATGATCTTGGAAACAAGGGTTAGCAACAGAGAACAAAAAGCTAAACCATTTCGTTAAAAAATTTGAGCTTGTTCAGAAAAATATATATATATATATATACAGTAACTATTTGGATTAAAATGAGCCAAATTTATGAATTTTGGGTAAATTAAGTAGTCTATAAAGAGACCCAGTTAGTTGAATCCGAGAAAATTTGAAACTTTAAAGATTTCGGAAACAAATTGAGCTTGATCAGAAAAGCCCAGAAAAGATTCGGATCATAATTGGGCAAAATTTATGTATTGGGGGAATTTGAGAAGTCTTAAAGAGACCAATTTGTAAAACACTGAAAAATAAAGAGAAGAAGACGATTCTACTTTGTTATCACACAATCAATGAGATGGGTAAAACCAGTTGCGTAACTGATTTAGAAAAAAAAATAATATTTGATGCGAAAACAAAATCAGAGGAAGACCCAGGATAGATTGAGAGAGAATAAGGTAAAGGGAGAAGTGAGAGAAGAGTGAAAGAGCATAAAAGGGGGGGAAAGATGCTTGGGAGAGGCTGCAAGAAAAAGGAAAAGAGGGGAGAGAGAGAGAGAGAGAGAGAGAGAGAGAGGAAAGAAGAAGCCAAAAGCTTTTTTCTGCTTTTTCAAGCTTTTCCTCTTGGTTGGTTTTGTGAATAAAGGAAACAAAATGTTTCTTTTTCTTTTTTTAAGTCACTAATGAGGAAAGTAATTGTCAGACATAAATTGTTTTAGATGAACTTCTAATAGTACTAAATTAAGAATATGCCCACAATATTTAAGGCATGGATTAATTTGACATAAAGGGGTTTTTCTTTACAAATTTTTGCTCATCTTCATAATTGGCAATTCTGTCAAAGATCTTTGAAAATAATTTCTTTGCATGAATTAAATGTTATTAATAGACAAATGAATGAACAATTAATTATATAACTTTTTTTCTCTAAGATTGAGCCCGTTGTTACCGGCTTAAAAGTTATTATGAAATTGAATAGTTTTTTCTTTGCATAATTCTGCTCTTTATGAAACTGTTGCCAAGATCTATCCGTTGATTAGAGGAACATTACTAGAGAAAAGTATAGACTAAATCCTAATTTAGATCATTGTTTGCTCTAAGGTTGTGCATTATATACCTTTGGACATGCTCGGAACAATTATATCAAATCAAATTATCTAAAAGTGGTTATCTTCCTATTTTAGATAATAAAAAATTTGCTAATATCACTTTTGTGCCTCCACGTTAGATTAATTAAAAGATTTATCAATTAACATATGAAAAAGAGACTACTTATAAGTAGTAGAGACATTATTTATTGACAGTAATATTATTAGTCTATCTCATACATATCAATCGATGAGTAAATGTATATAGTAATTTTCTACATATGTATTAAATTTCTATGCTTGACAAAATATGTCATGTCATTACCTAAAATATAAAATGACTAGTATGATTACCCAAATCCAAGTAACTACTATTCATTATTTGAAAATATAAAATTAGCATTTGCTTTCTCTGCTTTCACATTAATTACCACAATCATTAAAATATAATACTTTATCTCATATTGCATTAAGTTAGTACAAAATTGAATTTAATATTTAATATTTAAATTAAAGTATTATTATTATTATGTAATCAAAATGATACTTAAAAAATAATGAGTAGTAAAAGTAAACTAAATTTTGCTTTATATTTAAAAATAATTATCAAATGCAAATTAGAATTTTGAGTATAGTAAAATATTTTGAAATATCTATAACTAACGAAAAAGACTAGGATTTACTATCTAAATTACACAATATCAAATTTATAGATTTAATAGTTAAAACTAATTATGATAATAGATATAAATTGAATTTGATTAGAATATATAAATAAATTTAACATAAATCAAATTTAAAACTCATTTTTTTATTTTTAAATATAAGAGAAGTATAAAAAAAATATATAAATATAAATTAAAAATTGAATAATTAGATGTATAATAATAACTTTTATGAATAAAAAATATTATCATCGTAATAATATGTATTCGTATATATCAATTTTTAAATATAAATTTGTGAAATATATAAAAAATAATATTTTAATATTATAACAAATTTGATAGATAATTTGATGCAAAGTGTAATAATTATAATTTCTATAAAATGAAAATAAAAATATTGGGTTCTGTATTTTAAAAAATATATTAAACCAATCTTATGCAAATGCTGTTATGGTCTTATTGTTCTCCGATTAACATAAGTGACACGAGTTTAGATTATTTATTGTTTCTATATGTGCAGTTCTGTATTATTATTAAAAAAAATTATTTACTTTTATGTTTTTTCAAAATAATTAGTGTCATAAATTTAAATTATTTATAAATATTGCAATAGTATTTTTAAAAATTTATTTAGAGATAGAAAATAAAATAATTTTTTTGGCACCGAATGTTGTACATAATATTATTTGTATAAACTATTGTCAAATAAATTAATGAAAATACTTTCACGATTTTTATAAATTACTTAAATTTATCACACTAATTATTTTGAAAAAAATAAAAATAATATATTTTTTTAATAGCAGTACAATACTGCATATATAGAAATAGTACAGAATTTGAACTTAGGCGACATGACCTTCAACATATACAGTTGAGTACAATTTTTTTTTAAATGAAATGGTGAATGTATCCAATCCTTACTAGCACAACAACACTCTGTGTCGATGTAGAACTCCTTTTTTTTTTTTTTTTTACTTATGTTGAGGTAAAATATATTTTCAAGTTAATTAAAAGTATTATACAAATAGATACTAAGAGTTAGTATAAGATTTGTGAGTGGAAGCATAAATGGTTTTTATATTGTTTGTTTAAAAAATAAAAAAAATAGTGAGACTCGTGGTTAATATTGATTTAATTTATTCCAAATGGATCAATAAATAGATTACGATTTTTTTAAGAGAAAGAAGCTGAATTTCTTTCTCTGTTTTTTGAAGCTAGCTTTTACACTCGGTGTTGTGAATGTCTAATGGTCATCAATAAAAAAAGATTTGTCAGACAATCTTTACATTAAAAGAATCACAAATGACTAATGTAATAATGTGGGATATGAGTAGGAATTTGTACTTTTAACAATATTCCAATATTAAATTGATTTTGAAATAAGTAATGCTAAGTCTACTAAAAAAGCTACCCAAATTTTTTTTATCCGTACTGTTTTATGAAATTGAATTACAGTACATATAAAATGGTAACATCTTAAAATAGGAAATAAATTATGCTATATGGGCATGCATATCAACAGTTTGCAAATTAATTGGAGATGAAAGGTACTTGAAAGCAAAAATGTGTCATGTATTCTAGAGCATGAATATATTTCCTCACGTTCTAGTGCTAAAATGTGTTAACTTTTTCTTCTAATGAATCAATTAGTATAGAGAACGATTTAGGTCAACTTTTAACAATTTCAGTAAAAAAAATAAAGAAATTACGCAAATTATCCTTTCATTAAATATTTTATATTTTTCAAAGTTACCCCAATAATTAAACTAGGGGCATTTTAGTTAGTAGATTTTTAATAATTATGTCCTTAGTTAGGCCTAGCCTAGTAATGTTGTTACTTTTGAAATTTTGGTTTTTTGAGTTGCTTTTAAAAGTTGATTATAAAAGTGGGTATCATTTTAGTATTTGATAAATAAGTTTTTAAAAATTATTTTGATAGTTAGTATAGTGTTTGGTAAATTTTTTTTATTAGTTAGCACAATAACATCAATTATATTTATTATATTTTTCATACATACCCATTTTTATTTTTTATTGTAAAAAAAAAAAATGGATATGTATGAAAAATATAATAAATATAATTGATGTTATTGTGCTAACTAATAAAAAAAATGGAAGCAGTTTTTCAAATTATCACCAAGACTGTTTCTAAAAGTATTCTTAAAAAATACAAGCAAATTATTAAAATAGATATTTTAGAGTTTTTCAAATATATTCAATTATAATTTCAAAAAAATAATAATAAATAAGCAACAAACAGTAATTCCAAACTGAGCATTCGTATACCAACTCTAAAAAATATGGTATTAAAACATAGTGAAAACATATCCACTTTGTAAGGGACCTTCTAATTATTAATTATCATCACAACAATAATGATTGTGGGGTTGCATTTGGATCCTTCCAGCCTGTTTCCATTGAGAGAGAGAGAGAGAGAGAGAGAGAGGGAGAGAGAGAGAGAAGCATGTGTTCTCTTAGTATTTAATAATTTGCTAACCAATGAAAAAGCATAATTATTTATTAGTGTGAAAATGGAGCTTTGACTAGCTTTATGTGGTTGAACCTGTTCTCAAACAATGCTAATTTCTTCTAATTTTCCAGCTGATTTGAGATCAATGGGCTATAAAGTAAAAACAAGTAGTAACAAAATTAATTTATCAAAATTTTGAAAGAACGATATGCAGATTTTTTGAGTTACAAATTTCAGATATAAAACATATAAGTTAATCCAAGACATTCTGAAATTTTTTTGTTGGTTTTTGGATTTATATTTTTGTTTAATGCATCTAATTTAATGATAAACTGATAATGGAAAAGGCTTGTACCCCCATTGTACGACTTTCTTTGCCCAATTTAATAGCCTTCACTTCATAAATTAGAAATTTATTTGCCCAGCAAATTAAGCCTACCTCTTAGGCTCTATTTATTTCTTGTGTAAAACTCTATATAAAATGTTCAAGCCCCTTTAATTATTTGTCACCATGTGATCTACATTAAAACCAGTTTAATCTGTAACAGAAGAAGTTTATTCAGCGAACTCAATTATTTAAATATCTTACTTTTTATTTATTTAATATTTTTACGAATAACTTTTTTTTAAAACATTTTTATGAAAAGATTGTCAAGGAAAATGAAATGAAGTATTGATTCTTAGGGGTATTTGTGATAGTTTCTTAGGTGTGATTAGATTTGCAATGATCTGACAAATTGTGGGATTACCAAATATATCTTATCTAGGCATTTTGTACATTTCTTCCCAATGTTTTGCTGAACACTTTTAACTTTTACTCTTATATATATACTAGTATATAATATGTGCGATGCACATAGACCTATGTGTGGAAAAAAACCTTCATCAAATACAAATAAAATTTTAATTTTGTTTAGATTTACTAATAAAAAATTAAACAATGCATGGCATAATAACAATGTTACTTTGTCCAGTTTTATTACATCAAGACTCACGAAATTGATAACAACAATGATCAATTACAATTATACTTAAAGCTTTTTTTAAATATGAAACGGTTTTGATTGAAACAGATTACGCTATCGTGTAAGTAATGAATTTCAAGAGTTAGTCTTAGTAGTGAATTTTGTCAATGCAATAGAAGAAGTTGGAATAGAAACCGGTGATGGTTGAAAGATTTATAGAAAATAGAAAAATAACACATCCATAACACCTCAATAATATTGTTAATTGTTACTGACTTCTTGCTAGGTAAAACTCAGAAATGATTTTTGTAAAAACATCTATGCACGACATGACATTGACTATTTGAATTTGTTATATATTCCATATTCTTGACATGTTTTCTATGCTTACAGAATAACGATGAAATACATCTTCAAACGTATAATACAAGACGAAGATAAATATAAAATTAGAATAACACAAGATAAATGAATCTTAACTAAAAGGAGCAACGAAATTATGGAGTTGTCAATAGTATAAGAAATAAGAATCTGAAATCATTATTGTAACCAGAAAGGAATTTAAAAGTTTAAAAATTCTATATATATATATATATATATATATATATATAATACTTTAAAAAATTAATATCATAGGAGTTAGGTACAGATATTGATGTCATTATTAGATCATACTTAAAAATATTTATTTTTTCTCTATAGTTTTATTTTTGGTATCTAAATCTTTCAGATTTGATTTTTATTCATGTTTTTACTTTCCTTTTCAAATTGAACTAAAGAAAATCAGTATTTTAATATAAATTCATTTTTTTTTCCTTTAAAAAACTAGTATAAATATATAAGTGAAAAAACTACAACTTAATTTATTTAAGTACTACAAATTTAATTACATAAACAATCTATATAAGGATAGAGAGGTCAGAAATTAGTATAAACTATCTGCAAATAAGATTAATACCTTGATGAACTTGATGCATGCATAATTTGACCAAAATAAAAACCTTTAAGAAACAAAAACAACTTGATAGATGTGTGGACCAATTGCTTATTCTATCGGATAAAAATAATTTAAAAATATATATTTGTGAAAAAGAGATTACTTGAAAGAAATGTGAGATGGGATTAATTTTTTTTATTTACAATTATTTTCTCATGGCAACAAGTTTTAAGAAAGAATGAATAAGTATTTAGTGGCTTTTAAGGAAGATTAACTAAAATGACAATTATTTCTCAATCAACTGCAATATTCCCATGCCATCAAATTTTAAGGAAGATTAAAGCAAGCATTTAATGGATTTTTTTAACCCAAATGTTTATTAGTTCTAAATTTTAACAAAATAACTAATATGGAAATTATTTATCAACCAATTGCATATATTATATGGAATGTCAATATTGGTTAATCTCTTGTATTCTAAGAAAATTAATTTTTAAAATGAAATATGGTTGAAAATACACTTGACACAAAACTATGAGGAGGCTCTCATTTGAATTTATAGTATATGATATATGATATATGATTTTATATGATATATAATATGATATGATATATAATATGATTTACAATGGTGAATATAATATGATTTCACATTTTTTTATTCATTATTATTTATCATTAATGGATGTAATTTTTAATAAAATTCATAACTATTCAATTATATTTGTGGATAAAAGTAAGAAAAGCCATTTATATCAATTTTTTCATTTATATATTATTCATTCTAAATTTTAATGAAATAACTGATATGGCAATTATTTATCAATCAATTGCATATATTATATGGAAAGTCAATATTGGTTAATCTCTTTGTATTCGAAGAAAATTGATTTTTAAAATGAAAGGTGGTGGAATATGTACTTAGCATAAAACTATGAGATCATATGATATGATTTATAATGGTGAATACAACATATATAATTTCACTTTTTTTAAAGGTAATTATTACTATTTTCATAAATAGACGTAATTTTTAATAAAATTCATAACTATTCAATTATATTTGTGGGTGAAAGTAAGGAAAATTATTTATATTCTTTTATTTATTTATATATTATTCATTACACAAATAAATTGGTGTTATATATTTATATATTAACATATATGACTTTTCATTTTTTATTATTAAAATTCATTTTAGTCATTAAATATTTATACTTGGCGATAATTTAGAGCGTCACTTGGCGAAGTGTTATTCAATTACTCTACTTTTAGTTTATTATATATGATATGTACATATATACATACATTCGTATTTGTTTGTTAGTTTTCTTTGTCTACATTATTGACATATATTTTTTGGGCAAAGAAAGTTGTCCTTGAGTTATGTGTCTTTATAATTTCTGCAAAATTATGGAGTATTTGGGTTGTCATATCAGAATTATAGAGTATTTGGGTTATTATATCCTGGAGGCAACACATTACAGATATTGAGTCGTTACTACTATACCGGATACTTCTCCGCAAATATGTGAAATTATCATAAAGAGAGCGATATGTCTATGCCTTAATCCCAATTTGTTCTTGGTTAAATTATATAATTTTTGTATTCAACTATTTGTACCCACTCTTAGTTTTTCTATTTTAATACAAAAAGAACTAAAAATTTTAAGACGAGATCCAATAACGATTCATAGGAAATTGACAAGGAGTTTGCTATAATATCAAGTTATAACTAATGCCTATCAATTGGTTTATAATGAGGATTATTATGTTTTATACTATTATATGTCATACACATGCTAAAAAATAATTATATTATTACATTTACCATCGTCATCATTACTAACTATTATTCTCATTTATAATTTTATTTTCCGAAACCACAACTAGCAAGGAAATTGCTAAGGGAACTATGATACTCAAATATAGAAAAGAAAGAAAGTTTCCTTATAATTTGATTTTGACAAAAAAGCTATGATAAAATAAATTTTGGTTATAATCAAATAAAACTTAGGGGTTCAACAATTTTTTGTTGAGTGGTTAAATTTTATTTATTTTTAGCAAAAACAAATTATACCTTCTCTATTTTAATAACTTTCAAACTTTAGTTTCCTTACAATAATACGAAAAATATGGATATTTTAATCTTATTTTGTAGAGTTACATAAGTATCTGTACTCACATGTAATTTTATATTTATCTATTAGGTCCTTGTGTAGGTCTATATATACACCTCTTGTACAAGACTATTTTTAGAGCAATACATATATTTTATTTTCCATAAATTAACATGGTATCAGAGCCAAAGTGCTAGCATCAAACCCTAAACTTAATAGCAGTCGTAACATCTCAACTAACACCAGCCATCGTAACCACCAACTCTTAACTTCAGCCACATCATCCATTCTTAAACACAACCCATCAATAGTAAAATAAACCCAATTTCTAACCAATCATGGCAACACCAGAAAAAGAACTAAATACAAACCTTTCTACCAAGATTGAGCCCACCCTCGGCCAATCTGACCCTTTATCTTCGTCAGTTTCCTCTGATCCTACATCGCTATATTATCTCCATCCTGCTGAAGGGCCAAACTTGGCCTTTATTACCACCATATTTACTGGTAGCAATTATCATACATGGTGGCAAGTATGAGGCGTGCCTTATATGCGAAGAATAAATATGGATTCGTATCTGGCACTATTCTTTGGCCTACGGAGGATGATGTTTTGGCACAAATTTGGGATCGATGTTGCAATATGATCCTATATTGGTTGTTAAACTGCATTACTTCAACTTTACAACCAAGTTTAAATTACATCAATACAGCTCGTGAACTCTGGATGGTATCGATGGATCGATTTACTAAAAGCAATAGCGCCTTTATTTATCACATTGAAAGGGACATTGGACATCTTACTCAAGGGCCAAACTTGTGTTTTTCAGGATAATACTTCGGAGATGCAGATAGGAGTGGTTGAGTACAAATATGGACTTTATTACTTTAGACCAAGCCTTGTTGCTACTACCTGTCAAACCCCACCCACTTTTGAGCTCTGGCATCAACAACTAGGTCATCCATCTAAGTTAGATTTACCTAAATTTATTTATTTCCCTAATAAGTTGCCCATTTGCAATGCTTGTGAACGAGGAAAACACTCTCGAACTAGTTTTAATAAATTGCCTATTATGAGCATTTTTATTTTTAATCGTGTTTACGTTGACATTTAGGGTGGATGCACTTTTCCATCTAGAGAAGGTGCTCATTATTTTTTAACCATTGTGGATGAATATTCTAGATTAACTTGGGTCTATTTAATGCGACAAAAATCAGATATTGTGTTCTATCTAAAGAAATTATTTGCTATGGTTAATACACAATATAATTCTAAAATGTAACATGTCTAGACTGATAATGGGCGTGAATTCTCATATTCTGGTGCTCAAACCTTTTTTAACGAGAATGGTGTACTACATGAAAATACTTGCAATGACACACCACACTAAAATGGGGTCGTAGAACATTAATTTCAACATATTGAAATGCGGCCCGTTGTTTACGTTTCCATGCCAATCTACCCATTTCATTTTGGGGTGAATGTGTACTCATTGTGGATCATTTAATTAATCGTATACCATCAGTTGCTTTAGAAGGGAAAACACCATATTATCATTTTTTTAAACAAGAGCCTACTTACGACAACCTATGAATTTTTGGTTGTTTGTGTTATGCCCAAACTTTAAAATCCAGTCATGATAAGTTTTAACCTCGTGCTGTTAAATGTGTTTTCTTTGGATATCCATCCATATATAAGGCATTTCGCGTCTTTGATCTTGAAAATAAAAAATTTATGATTTCACGCGATGTAACATTTTATGAGGATGTTTTTTCGTATCACTGGCCTTTACCATTGTTATCCAACCCCAACCCATGCCTTAATCATCGGTCCCCTTGACCCTTTATCTCATTTTGATTCACATCACACCTGTCCAAATCCAATCCTTAGCCTAAATCCATAACATAGTCGCCCTAGTAATTTACCCATACCCACTAATATATCTTTTCCTAAACCAACTTACAACCTTGGCCCAATTTACCCTCTCAGTCTACTGGATATTACTCTTACACTGGCCTAACCTCACCCAGCGTCACGCTCGGCCCCTCAATCTAATCCAAATCAGTCACCCTCAATAACCCAGCCCATTCCGATTGGTCCCATTAACCAGTCCCATCATACTGTACCAGCTACACTGCCCAACCGAATTTCAGTAAGCCCCAACTCCATGACCCCCATGCCTATGGCCCCACTAGAAACCCAGCCCCCCTGGGTTAGAGTGCGTCCTTACCACCCGACTTATCCCTCGTGTAGATTACTCGATTATGATTGCTTAACCTTAACTTCGCCCTCAAATGCACTCGCTGCCCTTTCATCTGCATCATTTGGTACTACCTACCCTTTTTCTAATTATCTGTCTTATCACCATTTTTCTCCTTCTCATAATGCTTTCCTTTATTCCGTTATTGACATTTCTGATCCGGTTATCTTTTATGAGGTTGTGCGACATTCATACTGGTTGGAGGCCATGCGTTCCAAATTAAAGGCCCTCGAGACCAATCAGACCTTGCTTTTAGTGCCCCTTCCACAGGGTAAGAAACCCATTGGTTGTAAATGGGTTTATAAAACTAAACTTTATGCAGATTGATCTATCGAACATCATAAAGCCTTATTAGTGGCCAAAGGTTATACTCAGGTAGAAGGGCTTGATTTTCATGATACTTTTGCTCATGTTGCTAAATTGGTAACAGTTCGTTGTTTGTTGGCTATGTTGTTGCCCAAAAATAGGAATTGTATCAACTTGATGTCAACAATGCTTTTTTGCATGGTGATTTACATGAGGAGGTTTATATGGCTTTGCCATTGGGACTTGCGATATAGGGGGAGTCTCGTGTTTGTTGATTACATAAGTCTTTGTTTGGTCTTAAGCAAGCTTTGCGGCAATGGTATCTTAAACTCTCTTCTGTACTTTTATCGATCAGATACACACAATCACCATCTGATCATTCTCTTTTTACTCACACCATGGGTTCCTATTTTACTGCTATTTTCGTCTATGTTGATGATATATTGATTGCCGGTAATGATCCTACCAATATTCATTCGCTTAAGCTTTTATTAGCATCTCATTTTAGCGTTTAAGATTTGGGACTGTTGAAGTATTTTTTGAGTTTAGAGGTTGCTCGATCATAGTTTGGTATATTCATTTCACAACGTAAATATGCTTTGGATATTTTATCTGATACTGGCCAGCTAGGATTTATCCTGTTGATTTTCCCATGGAGCACAATCTTCATTTTCGTCCAAAGGATGGCATTGAATTGCCTAACCCTAGTTCGTATCGACATCTAATTAGTCGTCTTTTATATTTGACTATTACTAGGCTTGATGTTGTATTTTCTGTCAATTATCTTAGTCAGTTCATGTAGGCTCGACGTGATGTTCATTTGCAGGCTACTTATCGGGTTCTTTGTTATGTGAAAGGTACTTCAGGCCATGGTCTATTTTTTTCTTCTAATAGTGATCTTCGCCTTATTGCTCTACTCGACAATCTACCTTCGGTTACTTTATTACTCTGGGTTTTAGCCTAACTTCTTGGTATTCAAAGAAACAAGTGGTAGCTTTTTGTTCATCAGCTGAGGCCGAATATCGCACTATGACCACTACTACTTGTGAGCTTGTTTGGTTGACTACTTTACTCCGTAACTTGTATATTTCCTCACCAAGCCCTATTCGATTGTTTTGTGATAATTAATCGGCTATTCACATTGCCAACAATCCTATCTTTCATGAGCGTACGAAACATATTGAGATTGATTGTTATTTGGTTCGTGAAAAACTACATTCAGGTCTTCTTCTGCCCCTTTACTCACTTGCTCATTCTCAGCTTGAGGATATTTTTACGAAGCCTCTTGGTCGTGATCTTCATCAGCACTTTTTTTGCAAGTTGGGCATTACGGATCTTTATGTTCCAACTTGAGGAGTGTTCAAATTACATAAGTATCTATACTCACGTGTAATTTTATATTTATCTATTAGGTCCTTGTGTAGGTCTATATATACACCTCTTGTACAAGACTATTTTTAGAGCAATACATATATTTTATTTTCCAAACACAAACACACACAAAAAAAAAAAAAACAAGATGAAGGATAAATTTGGAATAAAAAATGTACCAAATATTTCATGTAGTTGGGAATTTTTATAGAGTAGTTAGATTAATATTGATTTTATCCCTCTTACGTATCAATTCCTGAATGGAGATACGTAGAAAATCATAAATACATATATTTATATAAAACTTCCTCCATTTTTCTCTAAGAGCATTCCTACCATCTCCCCTCATTTTATTTTCAAATATTATTTTTTAAAAGTTCTAATAAAATATAAATAGGTCACACTAGATTTTCCAAAAAATTATTTCTATATGTTAAAAATATTAATATATAAAAATTATAAATTTAGAAAAAAAATATTTTTTCAATATATTGTTGTAACTATTTTATTTTGGTGCAAAAAATTTATTTTTTAATAGAAAAAATGTGAGCAGTAACCTTCTTAATAGAAAAATTTGCTGTAAAATTTCTAATTTTTTTTTTTAAAATTGAAATACTAATATGAGAAATTTTTTCTCTCAAATTTTCATTTAAGAAATTAAAGATGAATGCTCTTATAGTTTGAAAATTTTAAAAGAAGCGATGAATCTGGTCCAAAATTTCATGAAAAGTGGTGAAATTGGTCTGTTTCCTATTATTTTTAAATATTGAAATTCAAATCATGCTGAGAGAAGCAAGCGATCATCACATAGATAATAATAATAACTCTAAAAAAAAGTTATTTACTTCAAAATAAACTACGGAAGGAATTGATGTCTAGTAATATTATCATTTAGTCTCCATTTGGAAAAAGAATTTATTACAATAAAATATAACGGAATTTTTTTTTTATAAAAAATTATGAATTCAAGTACAATATTTTTTTTCTGTCACATTTTATTTTTTAAATTCTTACACCAAACGCATACAACTTTCCATAGGAAAACAGGTACCAAAATTTTCAGTTTTGTGACCATTACTCTTGAAGCAGGGACCAAATAGAAATTGTAGGGTAACTATGGGGACCATTTTGTATAATAAACCCAATTTTCTCTCGACCAAATAAAAAAAAATGATATAGATACATAACAATATGTACATACTTTGCATATACGACTCATGGTATTGATTTTCTTTCTAAATATAAGGGCAAAATATAAAATTCAATAAGTAAGAAATATTTTTTACGCACATAATATGTACATATTGTCCTGTATTTACATCATTATTGAAAAACAAATCAAATTCTGTTAATTCGATGCCGCACCAATACAATAACAATATATATGCAACAAAACATACATGTCACGCAATCAGATTTGCACTCGCTATAAGATTTTTTTTTTCTTGCAATATGCAGAATTGTTTCTTATACGAAATTGTTATATTTTGAAAAAATTATCACTATAATCTGAGAATAATTTTTTATAATTAATTTTAATTAAAAATAATATTATTAAGTTATCTTTATTTTATGTCTCGCAAAATAATATTTTTTCTGCACACAAATAATTATTCATATTTTTAAATTGGGATATCCAAATATAATTAGATATTTCTATTTTAAGAAACATGCAATTGTAACAAAAAATTAAAAATAAATTATCATTATTGCCCCTTAAATTAAATTCACTAAAAAATTTATATGTATAAATTTGATCATTTATCTTTAATTTAAATTTTTTAAATTGTGCGCTAAATTAAATTATTTGAGGGGAGGAATAACTCTCGTAGATTACATTAAAAAAATTTCAGGTACAAGGAGGATTTCCCACGCAATCTCTCTCTTTTAATCTCTCCCAATCTCTCCCACTAGTCACTACCTCCCAAAAATAATGAATATCCCCACTTGGGTCACTCCCACTCCCACCACCACTATTTATGTTCCCCTAGGGCTCATTTCTCTCTCCTCTTCAACCTCTCTCGCTCTCGGAGCTAGAGCCAGAGCTTCTCTACGCCGCCGTCCGCCGCCGTCCACCGCCGTTTCTCACTCTTCACCTCTCAGTTCGCTGCTCCTCTTCTCTCTCCTGTTCTAAATTTCATTTAATTTTCTTCTATCGCTCATCTGTTTGTGAAACTACTCGGAATTTGATTAATTTGTACCTTGAGTTCCTGTCTTACACTTATAGCTTATGTATGTACGTATGTATGTATCTGTGGTTATCCGAGTTGAAGTGGATGACCAAATCTTGCTCGGCTCGCACTCTTGAAGATATGTATGTATGTATATGTATCTATATGTTGATTGAGTTTTTTTAGATGTGTACTACGGAGAGTGAATCAGAAATTACTCCGAATTTGATATGTTGATAGAGTTTTTGAAATTTTTATCGAATTTCAGAAACTACACTGAAGTTGACTGATTTGTAATTTGAGATCCCTGTTTGATCACGTATATCTTATGCATGTATGCATCTATGTTTATCTGAGCTGAAATTTTCGGAGAACAAATCTTGCTCGGTTCACACTCATGAAGATATTTATGCTTATATATCTATTCATATGTTGATCGAGATTTTCAAATGTTGTGTATTATGAAGAGTGAAAAAGAAATTAATTGAACTAGCTTAGTATATATGCATATATGTTTATCTGACTTGATATTATCGGTGAACAAATCGTTCTAGTTATGAACGATCAAGTTTTGTTTGTTCGTACCCATGAACATGTGTATGTATGTGTGTATTCATTTGTTTTTCGAGTTTTTGAAATGTTGTGTATAACGAATAGTGAATAAGAAATTAGTTCAAATGGAGATTTGTTTGAGAAATTAATTCCAATTTGACTGAGTTGAACAAGGTTATCTATATATTCATATGTGTTTATCTGGCTTGAAATCATTGCGCTCCTCTTCCTAATTATTGAACGATCAAATTTTATACGTTTGTACTGATGAACATATATATGTTTATGAGTTTATGTATAGTATTTTTGCTTGTAAATTGATCTAGTTTTTAAATTCTTGTCTATGATGTGAAGACTAAGGAAGAATTAATTCAACTGGTTCACCTGTTTCAGAAATTGAATCAAATTTGACTAGTTTGAACCCAGAGTTCTTGTTTTCTCGGCACATCTGTACCATTAAACTTTGATCTCTTAGTTTCGTGCTCAATTTATGTATATGTATGCATACAATGTCATCTCTGAAAACCTTCTGTTATGAATATTGCTATTTATGAACTTAACTTGTTTTGCTTGTTCATAGTACTCAGGAACATGTCGATGTAATTTTGTTTGGTATCTTACGTCTTCATGTATTAGCAAGTTTTCAAAGTATAGTATGTATTGTTTTTGTTCTTCACTTCATTGCTTATATTATAGGTTGGTTGTGACATTATGTCAATTCATTGAATTCTTAGTTTTGTACTTGGATGTGTTTATATGCATCTGTGTATCTAATTTGAAATTTTTGGTAACATGTTATTGAAAAGTATAATATGCATCACCCTTGCTTGAAATTTTAGGTTTGTTAGTGATGGTGAACCATGGGTTTGAAATTTTTATGGCTCTGGGATGTGCCTACCATATATATGTATCTACTGTCTCAGACTTTGAATAATATTATGATTAATGATCTCCTAAAGCACAATTAGGATCTTAGCTCCAGGTTTACTTAGGTGATTTCTCGTTATGTTATAATTATTTTTTGCATGATCCATTTAGATTTTTTTTTCTTTCTTTGATGGTGAGTTACAAACATATGCGAGCCATTCCACCTTTTATAGTGTCCTTTTTGGTTGGCTCATGTCTATGTTTTTTATGTTTCCATGTACTGCTAACTTTTTACCCGATTGCTGTATGCAGTTAACTTTGGACATATACATGAATTTATCAGATTCTTTGGTTAGTTTTGTAATACTATTTCTCTCAGACTTGTGGGGAGCTGAAATCATAACCTTTCTGTAGTGTAGCTTAAGTGAGTGGTAGCTGTATCTCATTATTTATCGAGGAAATCTTTACACCATTACATTGTGAAAGTAGATACCCTAATGTTATCGAGATGCAGATATGTTGAAGGAATGCTAGCCAAAACTGATTGCATTAAGTTAGTGAATTTAATGTCATTTTACTAATCAAAAGTCAGGTATCGCGGTTTTTGGTATGCTTTTTTCTGGATTTGTGTACTGTGATTTTAAATGTAGAAGTTGAGGCGTCTGCATAGTCAGCATTTTGGAGATGTAGAACAACTTTTTACATCATTTTTCTTTTGCATTGATTTTAATTATGAGTCTAATTATTGCATGATACAGTTTTGAGTATGGAACGAAGTGCAGGTCCAAGTTTATATCCATTGCACCGGTGCAAAACCCTTCACCTTGTAGGTGTTTACTACAGTTTTCATTTGTCTATTTTATGCTGCATTAGTTTGAGGTGCAGTTCCCTCTGTCGAAAGGACATCAAAGACTGTCTTCCAATACCTCACGCTTTTCAAGCTATGTCTTATAACCATACATCCAGGTAAGGCATGCACAGGGTGTCCATAATGTTGAAGGGGATAAGAACTATAAAGCATACATGTCTCCTGAATATTTTGATGCACAGCTTACCCCACTGGGCTGGCAGCAGGTCAGGAAATTCTTCGTTTTATGTTAATCTGCAGGTTGTTTTTTAAGCTGAACTTTTTGTCTCATGTTGTAGAAATTCTTTTTTCAGGTTGATAATTTGCGGAAACATGTAAAAGCTTCTGGCCTTTCAAAGAGGATTGAATTGGTCATTACCTCCCCTCTGCTAAGGTAATCATCTGGGTAATCAATGGTTCAGCTACATCCATTCTACTTTTATTTTTCGCTAATCTACATCCGCAGTATTTGATACTTGGTATAACGGAACACTAATGCTTTCAGTTAATTATTAGGGCTTGCATTTTATCTTGCATGATAGTGCAAAAGCTTAATAAATTTGCACTTGCAGTTCTGACAGATATGTGGGTATATGCTAAGAGTTTAATAACTTTTAACACTTCGCAAAACCAAATCACTTTGAGGAAAGCATTGAAAGGACTCTCTCTAATATGCGCTATAAATGCTTTAGATTGGCAAGCCACTCTTCTGAATCATAAACTATATATGTTTGGTAGTTGACAAATGATCTTGCACACATTCTTTTGATTTATATGTAGGTTTTTTTACCTTTTTTTGTGTCTTCCCTCTTTTGAGCTAGATAATTTTGTTTTACCGATTACATGAATTGGCTTAAGATATGCCCTATATCATTGCAGAACTATGCAAACAGCTGTTGGAGTATTCGGCGGTGAAGGCTATACAGACAGGATGGATGTGCTACCACTGATGGTGGCAAATGCAGGGAATAGTGACCGTCCTGCAATTTCAAGTCTTGATTGTCCACCGATTGTCGCTGTAGAACTTTGTCGAGAGCACTTGGTAGGTCATGCATTCTGGTTTGATATAGTTGACTTTTTATTGCAACTTTCTAGCACTATATTTTTGCAATGCTTGTGGAGGAGGAAAATGACTATGGAAGAGCTCAAACTGATTCTTTTTAGAAGACTTCTATAATTTGTCGTCAATAGTGGTTGAGAAGTTTTTTTTTTTTAACACAAAAGAAAATTTTGTTAACAACCAACCAGGAGGCAAGCCTCTAGTACAACAAACAACGGAAAGACCAAAAAGCAAAACAAAATTTACAAAGCTACAAACAAAGGCTATCACCATAAACAAAAACCAAAGAAATCAAATTCCCCAGCTTCTGAATGCCACTTGCTATGCAACAACTCAGATGCACCTTTAGCTCCATTATAGAGAATCATAACTCCACAACACTCTTCTGTGGGAATGCAAAAATGAGACATATAAACTCCAATTACTCTATAAAACCAGATCAAAATCTTTGATCCAAGACAAGCTGCAATTTGCTGAAAAGAGAGAGGGAATTTTGAAAGGCATGCCTCCATGTTGGAAGATCCAATCTATCTAACCACCAAGAACTATAGACCTTTTCTAGGCATTTCATAAGCACTAAAATACACTTCATCTATACCTTTAGCACCAAGTTTGGCTAAAGCATCCACCACTTGGTTTCCTTCTCTGAAAACATGAAAAATTTGAACATCTACACAATCTCTTAAAATTGAAACGTCTCTCCAAAGATTAAGAAGAGTCCAAGGTGGGTTAAATTTATTCAAAAACCAATTCACCTAAATATTGGTATCTGATTCAATATAGATTATATCCCTACTCAATTGATGACAAATTTTCAATCCCAAAAGAAGTGCTGCTATTTCTGCATAATTATTAAAAGCCACACCCAGATGAGCAACATAAGCTGTAACCACTGACCCCTTAGAATCTCTTATTACACCCCCAACATCTGATTGACCAGGATTGCTTCTAGCTGTCCCATCCATGTATAGCTTTAAACCTTGACTAGGAGTAAACCTGTGAACCAGTAGAAGTTTCTTAACAAGAACTTTATGCATTTGTAACTTTAAAGCGTGCAGAACCAGCTTGCCACCCATAGAGCTTAGAGATTTTGGCTTAATAATGCCATTGAAATCCCCAATCCAATCACCAATTTTTGCAATCACAGAGCAACTATTGAAATTTAGCTTCTTCATATTTTCTAGAATTTCTGAAAATCCAGACTTCCCATAACAAATATAGCAGGAATCAAACTTGCAATAATTCTATCCTGAGATGACCCTTTAGAAGCATACCACCAAGTCAAACATTTAGATCGCCAATTTTGATCAGCAGAAATATGAATTCCAAAAATTTTGGCAAAGTAATTCCTAGCCGTGGAAGCAATCTCACTGGAATTAAAGAGATGATTATCAGATTCTATATCAGAACAAACACAACAATAGCACTTGGAAGCAATATAAATCCTACAACTTTTTATCCTCTTATCTGTGGGGACAGCTTTAAACCAAAGCTTTCAAATGAAAATGCTAATCTTTTTTGGCAAGCAAGCCTTCCAAACAAAAGAAGAAATAGACCAATCTGCTGCTGAAGTTCTAATACCTTGCCAAGCTGAATTAGAAGTGAAAATTCCTTGCGGATTTAGCTTCTATATTGGCTTTTTCATACTATCGATTTATAGTTAGATTAGAACGAATAAAATCCCATTTGGTACAAATAGATTTCCATGGAGAGGAATGGCCACTCTTAGCAATAACACCACCAATGTTAGAATTGCCTTTAAGGTATTTTAATCTCAAAAAGTTTGCAAAAAGAGAATCAGAAGTCAAGACTACCCAAGCTAATTTAGAGCGAAGAACTTGCATTGCATCTTTCAAAGACCTGATTCCAAGCCCTCCTTCAAAAGGTTTAGCAATTTTTCCCCAGGAAATCCGAGCTCTTTTAAGCTGACCATCGTTATTCCCCCAAAATAAGTGAGATAAGATTTGCTCAATTCTATAAAGCACTTTCTGAGGAGGATTTAAGACAGCAATGACATGATGAGGAATAGAAGAAAGCACAGCTTTAGTAAGGGTTAATTTACCACCAGCAGACAAATTCTACCTTTCCATCCTGCTACTTTCTTATTTATCTTATCAACTAGAAAATCAAAGTTGGAAGCAGTACCAAGTAAATGAAAGGAAATGTACCTTCTTTAAACTTTGTGACAGCCTCATTTATATCATTTCTAGATTTAGGAGTAGCATTGTGAACTAAATACATACTTTTATCTGCATTGATAAGCTGACCAGAAACAGAGGCATAACAGTCGAGGAATTTCATGAGATTTATCAAGATTGCTTCGATGAATTAGCAAAGATCAAACAATCATCAGCAAATAATAGATGAGAAATGCTAGGACAGCCAAGAAGAGTACTATAGGTCTTCAAAGCATCGTTTGAGGTTAAATCCATTAGACCTCTATTTAAAGGCTCTTCACTCAATACATATAACAGAGGAGTAAGGGCATCACCTTGTCTTAAACCCCTAGAAGAGGGGGCAAATCCAGGTAGAAGCCCATTTAAAGCAATGGAAAACATATTATGACAGATGCATTTTTCCAGAAGATTGATATCAGAAAAACCAAAGCATTTAAGCACTGAAAATGGATAAGGCCAACTTACCCTGTCAAAAGCCCTTGACATATCCAGTTTCAGAATAACATTCCGCCCCCACCCAACACCCCCCCACCCCCCGCCGCGGGTTGCTAGAGAGATATTTTTTGTAATGTTTCTGCCCTTCACAAACCCCCTTGAGGAGATGCAATCAACTTTGGTATAAGAGAAGACAATCAATTTGCCAAGACCTTAGACAAAATCTTGTACACCACTTGACAAAGACAAATAGGCCTGAATGAAACAAAGTTTTGAGGATTAGAAATCTTATGAATTAAAGCTAAGGTGGAAGAAGTGTATGCCAAAGATAAATTTTCTCCACTCATAAAATCTATAGCTGCTTCTAACTGATCATCACACAATATCCCAACAATAGGAAAGAAAACAAGCAGAGTAACCATCTGGACCAGGAGTATCATCATCTGGAATAGAGAACACGGCACTAATGATTTCCTCTAAACTAGGGATAGCAATCAACATCATATTATCTTTGCTCAGAAATGAGAGAAGGAATATATTTCAAAATATCATGATTACTAGAAACAGATTCAGCAGTTGGATGAACTTGAAAAAAATCCGCTGCAGCCTTTCCAATCTGATCAGGAGTATTCAATTCTGAGCCATAAGGAGCAAGAATAGAAGATAAAGTTCTTTTAGCTCTCTTATTCTGAATGGATTGATGAAAGAATTTATAATTATTATCACCCTCCTTGAGCCATTTAATGCGAGCTTTCTGTTTAAGAAAAATCTCTTCCTGCAAAAGAGCTTTTTTATAACCTTTTTTCGGATCATCTATAAGAAAAATATCTGGTTTCTCCTTAGATTCTTCAAAAATGATGGCATCCCTCGGAGAATTGAGATTCATAAAAATATCACCCAAAGTAGTCCAGTTCTAATGTTTCGGAATCATTTTTAACCTCTTAAGCTTAAAAGCTAATTTCTGTAAACCAGCAGCAGAACAAGGATAATTCCAGTTTGAACAAACTAGAGAGTGAAAGTTAGGTTGACTAATCCACATCCTTTGAAATTTGAAAGAAGAAACACCTGGCTTGTTTGACACGAGATATAATGAGCAAAGGGGAATGATCTGAAAAAACTGTTTCCAAATGATTCACATGCATGCCAGGCCATTTCAGATTCCAACTAGAATTAACCAAAGCTCTATCTAGTCTCTCCCAAACTTCTACTCCATTTCTGTTACAATGCCAAGTGTATTTAGACCCCGCGTAGGGAAGAGAGTAAAGACCATTCTTTTAAATAAAATCCACAAAATCGTTAATAGCTATCTCACAAAATCCTTTGCCCCCAGCTTTTTCTTATGAACTAGCCAAACCGTTAAAATCTCCAATAGCCATCCAAGGGTTACCATTTTGGCTCCAATTAGATAAATTTTTCCAAAGATCCCTTCTTAAAACATAATTGTACTTGGCATATATAATGGAGATAGAGCATTTAGTACTATTCCAATCACCAGAAAAAGTAATAGTCTCCTCGTCTTTAAAGCATATATCAATATCCCAATTTTCTCTTGTAAAAAGCCAAACTTTACCTCCTCCTGCTTCATTTGAATGAACTTTTAGGCAAACCATTACTTTTACCAATGATCTGAGCTTGATCAAAGGGAACCATCGGTTTTAAAATTGCACAAAATAAAAGTTTTAAAGTTCTGATTAACTACCTTAAATGAGCTAAGGTTTTAAGATTGACAATCCCCCTAACATTCCATACAATGAAATCAATCATTAAAAAAGAGTGTTAGATCTCTTAGCACCTATGCTAGGAGACCACATAACTCTCTTGCCTATATTCTTTTTCTTCTTTTTAGATCTGACTAAATGAAAACCCTCCTTTGTTTCATAACCTTTGCTTTCTTTTTCTGTGTCATCTGGAGGCTCCACTTCTAAATTTAGATTCCCGACAAGACTGCTAAACGAATTACTCAGATGAATTTCATCATCCTCTGTATTCTGATCTTTCAAAATAGTATTTTCTTTTCCTACTAGAATGGTACGGTATGCTTGGTTTAGAAGGAATAAGATTTTTCTCCATAGACTTACTTATCATCTCCTGATTTTTGTCTTTTGGAATTGATATTCCTTCTCCTTCTGAGAAGCTAAAGCCTTTGTTGTAACAATGATGTTATTGCTACTGTCATTTTCCACATCTTTCTTTATACATTCATGATAATCAAAATTAATAGCAGCATCATTAAAATCCTTATTCTCCTTTTCAATATGCAAACTCTCAATATTCCCTGCCACCATCTCAACTTCTTTATCAATTTTTAGAGCCCAGACCCTAGTGGTTTTAGAATTATTTATCAAAACTGCATCCACTCCTGTATTGGACTGATTTAAACTCAGATCTTCTTTCCTTCTCTGATCAATTTTAGATGTAATGTAAGGAGGAAAATTCCCTAATTTTCTGTTGTTCCTCTCATTGTGACCCTGCAAATGACATTTTTCACAATATAAAGGTAACTTTTCATATTCAATAGGCTGCCAAAAGCCATCCTCATTGTTAGATCCAATCCAAAGTTTGTGAATTCTTTCAGCAGGAAGATCAAGTTCCACACAAACCCTAGCATATTGTGGCCTAGTATGAGTCAAAGTAGGTAAATCTATTGCCAGACATTTACTCGATAAAGAAGCTACCGACCTCGCATACGATTTCGCACAAAAATTAATAGGAAGGAGAAGACATCTAACCCATACAGGTGCCAATGGTGGTTCTGCTCCAAGCTTAAAATCAACGCTCCATTTGAAAAGACGATACAAAGCCCCCTCCATTTGATGATTATCTCTCGTCCATGCTAGGGAAAAATCTTCAGCATCTGCGAATTTTATCAATACATGACGTGGATCAATCAGACCTACCACTGCATAATGTTTCAACCCCCATTTAGTAGCAATTTCCTTGCGTATTATTTCCATTATTAGTTGACCCCTGGAAAATTTAGCTATGAGGGTGAATTGAAACAAAGCTTATGTTCTCTGTAGCTCAAGAGCAGTAAAATGAATCGCAGGTAACCCATCTTTCAATTGATGTTTAATCGGCAGGGGCACACCTGGAATTGGGATATCCTTTAAATCGTGTTTAGAAACCCTAGTGTAGCTTCCAGAGGAGTTTTTTGCCCCGTCAGCATATGATTGTGCATTAGGATTGTCAGAAGAAGTAGTTGGTAAAGAAGAAGGATTCATCAGTGGCGGATTCATTGTACAGAGAAGAAGAAGAAAAGCGCACGATAAGGAATAGCTTTGCTAACGTGCATCTTGCATTTTGCCTTGAATCAAAATCAAAAAAGTTAGTTACAGCGCACTATAGATCTAACAACCTAACTTGCACCGAGAGACTCTAAAATTCTTTTATGTGAATCATGCGATTGAGAAGTTCATACATAGAATGAACCCGTAAATTGCTAGTGAAAAATGGTAAATTAACGACAAGTTTTATAAGTATTTCTTTGGAAGAAAATTTAAGCTTATTTAAAGTGCTAGACAGGATGGATGTTGCATGCTCTGTTTTGAAACTCTGTAACTAAACTAGTGTGAAGTAATTCAAGTATTTATAGGACATTAGGAAAAGATGATATTCTGAACTATGGAAGAAATGATTTTAATTTACCGCATAAGCTCACATTTCTTGTTTTTTGCGACCTAGTTCCTTTGTACGAAGGTTTGATGCTAATGGAACCCTCAAATCTGATGCTTCTAATACTTTCAGGGCATTCATCCTTGTGATAGGAGGAGAAGCATCAGCGAGTATCAATTCCTTTTTCCAGCTATTGACTTTTCACTGGCAAGTACTTTAATATCAGCAAATATTTGTAAAATTATTACCAATAGTTGATACCATTTATTACATTGATGCGGCCCATTACTACATACAATTTCATAACACCTTGTACTTTTCTGTTTAGATAGAAAGTGACGAGGATACAGCATGGAAGCCCACTGTAAGAGAGACAAAGGAGGAACTTGCAGCCAGAGGAGTAAAGTTCTTGAACTGGTAAAACTTCCGACTTTTGTTTATGTTGTGAATTTAAATGTTGTGTTTTTCTGAGAAGATTTTGTTTCCCATTTCCTGTTGCTATGATGAATTTTGACTCCAAAAACCATGCAATATTTGTTCAATCTCCTTCTCCAAACACTATTGCAGTTTCTCCTAAAATTCGATCGTTTTTATGATGAATTTTGACTCCAAAAACCATGCAATATTTGTTCAATCTCCTTCTCCAAACACTATTGCAGTTTCTCCTAAAATTCAATCGTTTTAAGAGTGAAAAATTAGGTTGGCATTGTCTTGACTTTTTCTAGGTTTTCCATGCAGGCTCTGGACAAGGAAAGAGAAGGAGATTGCGATTGTCACTCACAGTGGGTTCTTGTTTCACACACTTGCTACATTGGGAATTGACTGCCACCCATTGGTCAAAAACGAAATTTGCAAACAGTGAGTTTAACTTGGAACACATTTAAAACCGGGATTATAATTATTTCATACGTATATGATTAAACTGGTGACTTAACCATAGCAATGCTCCCCATAATTTCAGTTAAATTTCTATTTGGTCCCCATAGTTTCAATTGCAACACAAATGTGTCATGGTGTTGCACATAATCACTATCTAAACTTGTTTATGCAGTTTTGCAAATTGCGAGCTTCGATCCATGGTTATTGTTGACAAGAGGTAACCTCTTTATCCTGTTAAATTTTGGTCAGATCTTTTTTTTTATATCCAAAAAAAAAAAATTTTAAAATAAAAAGGATTTATATAACTGGCGTGCTATTCTTATACATTCTTTAATGTGTTTATGAGGACAGCATTTCACGCCTCTTTCTTATTTTCAATTTTTATCTATGTCCGGTAGTATGTCAGGTTTCGATCCCTCCATAACAAATTACCCGGGAAAGATTCCGTCTGGGCCTGATCTGCCTAGCGGTGACATCAACCAAGAGAGCAAAAAGGATACCACTCCCAATTCTGGGTCTACATAGAGAATTAAGATTAGAGGCGTACTTATTTCACTTGCCTGCTAATTAAATTGTGCATGAAACCTTACACTCGTTCAGTGGATCTTTGTCAATTCTTCTGCAGGCTACAATATGCTAATTGCATAAACAAAATTAGCATGCTGCTTTTGTTTTCAATACACTAGCATGAACATTACTTATTCATAATATATCAGTGTCGAGCAAGGTGCCAAACTGCAGATGCAAATTGGCGACTTAATTCCCCTTCAAAATGTCATAAAATTGTACAGGCTTCTTCTTCGGCTCAGGACAAAGTTCCTGCAGATGCAAATTGCTAGCGTTAGTATCTAATGCTTACAACTTCAAATATTATTTGCTAGAACTTGATAAATTGTCCCATCAAGCTTTGGAGTCTTGTTTCATTTTGGTTTCAAATTATTTGGAACTGGTCTTCCCTTAGGTCAGGCATAGGCTTGCTTAGGTTAAAAGGGGTGGGTTCCTTCGTAGTAGTCCTTCATGTTCATAGGTTGACTTAGTTGCAGTTATAGGTTT
>MKEJ01023662.1:0-17292 GCA_001753735.1 Embelia ribes | reverse complement strand
TCTTGTAGGCATTCGGGTTAGGCTGACTTAGCTTTCAAAAGGGCGACTTGACAAGCTAAGTGTCGCACGGGTAGCTTGAGAAAACTAACCCCGTAACATAAAGAAGAGAAAATCTATAGTTTGCAAATTAACTCTGCAAGTCGGCCAAGTGGATGTGATTTAGTGAATATATCTACTAACTGATCAACAGAGGGAATGAGTTCGTAATTGAAGAATACCTGATAGAAGATGACAATTGAAATGACAATCAAGCTCAATATGCTTTGTACGTTCATGAAAGACGTCATTATGAACAATTTGGATGGCATTTTGATTGTCTTTACTGTATACTTGATTACTGTATACTCGAATCCAAATAAGCTCAGAAGTAGTATCAGCGAAAGCACGATATTCAGCCTCAGTGGTAGACCGAGAAACGATATCTTGCTTCTTACTACGCCATGAAATTAATGATGAACTAAAAAGAAAGCAATATCCGGTAATGGATTTCCGATCAATGGGATAACCGACCCAGTCGGCATCAAAATATGCACTCAAAACCAATACTCAAAACCAATGAACAGCCGTATGAGGAATGGAGACCATGAAAGAGGGTCCCTTTGATGTAGCATAAAATGCATAGAACAACATAATAAGTAGAGCGTGACTAATGCATAAATTGACTAACCTTGTGAATGGCATAAGAAATGTCGGGCCAAGTTACAGTGAGATAAATAAGGCTGCCGACCAACTGTCTATACAAGGTAGCGTCAAAAAGAGTTTCTCTATCAATGAGATTAAGGTGAGAATTATATTCCAATGGAGTACTTGTAGTTTTGTTGTTTGTCAAGCCGACTCGAAAAATAAGATCAGATGCATACTTGGCTTGAGAAACATAATATCTAGAACTTCCCGAAGTGACTTCAATGTCAAGAAAATAGATAACAGTACTCAAATCTTTCATCTAAAAAATTTGACCAAGAAAATCTTGAAGAGCGTGAATGTTAAAAACGTCATTACCAGTGATGATAATATCAACAACATACAAAAGAACGAGGATAAGACCTGTATGGAATTTGTGAATAAAGAGTGCCAAATCATATGGCTCAGAGTAAATCCTTGTTGAGAAATAACTGAGCTAAACTTGGAGAACCAAGCTAGCTATGCTTGCTTAAGACCATACAAAGCATGGTGTAGACGACAAACTTTGCGAAGAGGATGAACATAACTGGGGGGTGGCTTCATATAGACTTCCTCAACTAGTTCGCCATTGACAAATGTATTTGACATCCATTTGATAAAAGGACCAACGACGCACAATTGCATCGACAATTAAGGAATGAACAGAAGTGACGCGAGCAACAGAAGAAAATGTCTCCTCATAATCAATGCCATATTCTTGTTTGAATCCTTGGGCCAGAAGACGAGCTTTATAGCGCTCAATTGTACCATCAACACGCATTTTTATCTTGTAGACCTATTTACAGGTAACAGCGGACTTCCCAGGTGGTAAGTCAACCAAATCCCAAGTATGTGTCTTGGATATGTCAACTCATCAGACATAGCTTGCTACCAATGAGAATCCATGCTACTTCATGGTAACTGTTAGGCTAATAAAGAGTAGCAAAAGCAAAATAACAGTGATAATCCCGTAGATGGGAAGGAGTAGTTCTTACTCGTGTAGACTATCGAAGAACAAGAGGTTCAGAGGACATAGGTGGTGCCTCTGCAAACAAAGAGTCCAATATACTTGTTGTTGTAGGGGGATCCAAGAACGTATTACCATGAATGGAAACAGTTGATGGACTATACTCAGAGCACATTGTACCAACAAGAGATTCACAAGACTCATGAAAGAAAGAGATTGAGGAATCAGTAAAAATAGGGGGTGGATTAGTGGGAGATGATAGAAAAGGAAAGAGTTCTAAAAAGAACTTATGTTCCCATAATTGAACATATTGCGAAACCTGAAGAAGTTTAGATATAGGATCATAGCATAGGTATCCTTTATGTTATAAGCCATAGCTGAGAAAACAAAATAGGTGTAAGCATGGTTCTAATTTTTTACGATCATAAGGGGGACGAAGAACAAAACAAGCACAACCAAAAACTCGAAGGGAGCTAAAGTTGGGAGTTTTGCCATATAACAGCTCAAAAGATATGTTGTTTTAAATTGTAGCAGAGGGAACTCTGTTGATAGTGTCAATAGCTGTAAGGGCAGCCTCTCCCAAAAATCGTTTAGGGAGTTTGGCATAAAGAAGACGAGAACAGGTAGTGTCAAAGATATGGCGATATTTTCTTTTTGCATGACCATTTTATTGAGAGGTATAGGGACAAGAGCGATGGGGGAGAGTTCCATTTTCTTTTAAAAATTTAAGAAAATAGTTCTCTTTATATTCTATAGCATTATCCGAACGAAAGACTTTGATGATACGAAATAATTGAGTTTGAACTATTTTGTGAAAATTTTTGTAAGTGTCTATAAGTTCAAAACGCTTATGCAAAAGATAAATCCATGTAAATCGAGAGAGATCATCTACAAATATGACAAAATGTCGAGATCATCTTTCAATTGGAATAGGCGATGGACCCCATACATTATAAAGAACACGATAAAAAAGAGAATAAAAAATTGAGTCACTATTCTTAAATTGCAATTTTGGTTGTTTACTTAGTTGACATGGCAACATTCAAATTTATTGAAATCAACTTTTCCTAAGTAACCACTAGAGGCTAATAACTGAATAAGGGGTAATGAAACATGACCAAGTCGATAATGCCACAAAGTTAAAAAGATAGCAGATGCAACAATAGAAAAGTAGGAATTACTAGGAACCTGTAGGTGCGATAGCTCGAACAAGCATCTAATCTTACAGCATGTCCTAATCAACTAATTCATCTGTGGATCCTGCACGTCACAACCCTTATTAGAAAAAAGTAACTCATATCCTAATTCACAAAGTTGCCCTACGGATAAAAGATTCATAGATAACTTGGGTACATAATAAGCATTGTCAACTTGAAGAATGGTAGTAAAAATAGATATCATATGATTAACAGCCATATGCGAACCATCAAACGTATATATAACAAGAGTAGGATGTAGGACTGTCTTAGTAGCGAATAATGTTGACTCGAAGTCACATGATTGCAACATATTGAATCAATAAACCAAGACTTTGTATGTGGAGTGACGGATAAGGCTGTATTAGTACAAGCTAGAACCTGTTAAACCAAACCCTCAATATCAGTCACAGTAAGAGTGGTAGTTGAATAGGGATGAGGAGGTTCAATTTGAGTAATGACAACAATCTTATGATTTGCACATTTGAACTCTCGAGCTTCTTTTGCTTTCTTTCTTTTAAGCTTTTCACAATTATCAACCGTGTAATTGTCTTCTACCTTGCAATATTTACAAAATAATTTGGTAGGTAGTATAGATGGTAGGCGCCAAGAAAAATGGGGAGAAGAGGATTGGAAGTGACCATGACCATGTCGGTAGATAGAGTATTTGTAGTAGTCTGTCGATTTTCTAGAAAACTAGTTCCTGAATAGCGGCGTCCATAGTAGGAAGCGGGTTATGGTGAAGAAGTATATCTCGGGTAGGTTCAAAATCTTCTTGAATAGCCATCATAAAATGCATGAACTGCCTGCGATCATGGTATTCAACATAAAATTTGACGTCCTTAGTACAATGGAGTTGTAGCTCAACTTCTGCTAACTAATCCCATAAACCAGTGACATCATAATAAAAATCAGCAATGGACTATCTAGATTCTTGAAGCATCTGATAAAGTTTGGTTTCCACTTGAAATTGAAGAGATACATCATTAGTACAATTATATCCGTTGGCAAGAAAATCCCAAGCTGTCTTAGCATCGCCCAGTTTAGATAAAAGGCGATGGATCGAGGGGACTGGCGTGTTAATAAACCAAGACAAGATCTTGCAGTGCACACTTTCCCAATCTTCTATACGTGTATCATATTGAGCAGGTGTTTCAGCAAGAAGTTTTTCTGGTTTAACAATTTCACCAGAAACATGATGCTACAACTTATTGCCTTTACGACAAACTTTGTAGGTAGATGCTCAAACATTATAATTAAAGCCATCGAGAATGATATCAACAGGGCGGGTAACTTCATTTTGAGTAGCCATGATCTAGTATATACTAGATTGGAATTGTTTGAAGTTATAAAATAGTTTGGATACTTAGAATAAAGAAGGACCAAGTTTGAAATTTCATACAAATATAAAGAGAAATTGCGTGAAGATGGCAGATTTCGCCCACAGTTCACAAGCTTCACTGTAGGGCTTTAGACTCGGATAGATGATGGAGATCGGAGCAATAGTAGTGGCGGCGATTGATGGGGGTGGCACTAGTGGGGACAAAATAGTAGCATGGTAGCGATCAAAGAAGCGAGGCGATGCCGATTAGATGAGGCAATGCTGGTGCTAAGTTTGATCGGATAGGAGGCGACACTGGGCTCGTCGGTGATTGGGCGGCACTGGGCTTGGTGATGCAAAGGTCATGACGCTAGTAAGGGGAACTGATGATGGTGGGTAGGCGTTGGGTGAGGCTATCGCAAATGAGGTTGGTGGTCGGAGGCCGCGAAGGCTAGTTGGCTTGGCGGTAGTAATCTGGCTTGGCTGGGGTGAGGCTGTCGCGGTGGCATGACGATAGCCGTGGTTGCTAGTGAGGAGCTTGTGAGGGTGAGAGTGGTCATTGGCAGTGACGATGCGGCGAGATGTTGCCAGTGGTGGTGGCTGTGGCGATTAATGAAGAGAGGTGGTGGTGGTGGATTGTTGCAATGATCAGAAGTGATGATGTTAGATTTGCAGCGATTGCATGATCACGGTGATGGTCGTGACCGGTGGTGAAGCACAACTTATTGAAATATTTTCTCTGTTAATTTTAATGTGCCGTAGATGCTGTTGAAACAGCGGGGGATTGCGACGAGGATTGTATTTCAGTGTAACAAAATTGTTGTGGCTTTGATAGCATGTTGAAGGAAAAGAGTGGAAGTTGTAATGTATATGGAATAAATTACAATGGTGTCTTTAGAGGCAAGATAATGATATAATAAAAAGGAAGTAAATCATTGTAACTAATAAGCCAATAACTATGTAATCAATTTACAATATCCTAAATCAGACACGCGTTTCTTAACAGTTTGTATGTGAATTAGATATACTTAATTAACCAAAATGGAAAGAGAAAAAAAAAAGGTAACTAAATATCTATACCAACCCTGAATAACTACCCTTTTAAAGAATAACTACCCTTTTAAAGATTTAGCACTAAAAACAACCACTTCAAAGAGCATGCAAAATGGGATGATCAAAAAAGAAGAAAATGGCACATAAGTGCAGAAGTTCTTGTAAAATAACTAATTTATTTTCAAGTAAAATTACGCTTTGGTCATTTGATAAAATTTTCATCACTTACAATGACTTGACTTTGATCAATCATGTCAAATTTTAAAAAGTTGGGACTATAACTATATCAATATTGAAACAATAGGGTTAAATAGAAACTTTAATCAATAAACCTTTGGGAGCTAGGAACGGCGCCTTGAGCAACAGCATTAGTGTCAAATTTTAAATGGAAAAAAATTTATTTGTAATTTTAGTATTTAATTTTTAGTATAATTTTTTTTCGGCTACTATAACAACTATCATAAATTTCATACTTATATACTCTGATTTTGTTTCTATTTGGGAGCTATTACTATAATTAATCAAAAAATAATGAAAAATGGAGTGTGAGGAGTGGAACTAGGGATGGCAAGCCACTTATGAGTTGCTCGAGTTCGGCTCGATAAATTCTCGACTTTAGAGTAAATTAGCCAAACTCGAACTTAATTTTGAGCTCGATAGTGTTAACGAGCTGAGCTTGAATATAAAGTAACCCGACTCATTATGCTTGCGAACTATTCGAAATAAGTATAATATATAATGTTATACATATATATATATATATATATGTATTTCATGTGATTAATACAAGAAATAAAACTTATCTTAAAAAAAATACTAAAATATTTTTCTTGGCAAAAAAAATAAAAAAAAATAAATTAATTAAAAATAATATATATATATAAATATATATATACACACACACTAAAATGTCTCATTAAAATTCATTTTGCCTCTAATAATTCCTATCATCGATATGTCATCATAAATATTTTAATCGTTACGCATTTAAATTCACTCTAAAATGGTTAAAATTTTATTAATATTTAATACTTTCATAATTAAAAGTGTTGTTTATGAAATTTTGCATAAAAATAGATAAAAATCTAAAGAATAAATCTATAAAGAACTCAATGTAATATTAGTTACGAATAAAATGACTCGTTAGTTGCTCGTAAACTATTTGAGTTCGACTCGATAAAAAATCTACTTGAGTTCAGCACCAACACCCAAAATTCGGTTCAACTCGACTTGAGGACACCCTATATGGAATCCTGTAGTGTATCTGTCAAATAAGATTTTTAATATATTTAATTCCTCCAAAAACCATGCAAAATCGATGGTCAAAAAAGGAAGAAAATAGCACACAAGGACAGAAGTTCTTGTAAAATACTAACTAATTACTCCCAAGTAAAGTGCGCTTTGGTCATTCGATAAAATTTTCATAATTTACAACGGCTTGACTTTGAGCAACCATGTAAAATTTTAAATTTTGGGGCTATAACTATCAATATTGAAACTATTGGGTAAAAGAGAAACTTTTATTCAATAAAGCTCTGGAGTATATATATATATAAAGTTAGCGACAATCTAAACTAAATCAACTCACAACCAACCAACTCAAAATTCATATAGCTCTCAACTAAAATCAAACTCAACCCATAATATTTATAAACAAAACCTAGCCTAAATTTACCTAACCTACAACTAGAATGAATCAAAACTTGACATAACTTATTCCAACCCAAAAATATAGATTTTTTTTTGGCATTTTATAAAGATACTTTGAAAAACTAATTTTTGAAAGAAAAAACTATTTTTTAGAAATAAATAATATAAATTATCTACAAAATAAAATTTTAAATATTGTTTTTTTTAAAAAGATTTAAGCAAAATTTTCTAAAGCATTAACTATTAAGTCGGAAAGATTTTAAGCCGCTGCAGATGGTTTAAATGAATTTAACATTTCATAATTGAAACGATTGAATAGCAATAAAAAACTTTAATCAGTCACAAATAAAAACATTATTAGAATTCAGGTGATAAATAATAAACACATAAAAACACGAGTAACTCATTTATGCAGTCAGCATAGTTAAGTGTCATTGCGTTGGGCTTTCGTACATGTTTGCGCCTCCGCGACTATGTATCCTTTTGTGCAACAACTAGCTATTTCTTAACCTGGACTCAATTGTCACAATTAGAAAACCTGATTGTAAACATGGGAGACAAAAGATCCAAGTGCTCATATTGCAACTTCAGGGGATATTTTGGATAACCTTAGAACTTTGAGGGAGGTTTTGTGTAATTAATCCAAACCAACTCAACCCACGATCAATAATCAGACCAATTAAAGACCACAATTCAAATACTCCCAACCCATACCAAATAAAGCCATAATATTTCCAACTAAAACTCAATTCAACGCACAATCGAAATGAATTAAAATTTGACTCAACCCAACCCAATCAAATCCAATATATATATATATATATATGAGAACGAACCAAGGGATAAAAGATTTTACAAAAAATCATACAAATTTTTTAGGCCGTTAGATCTGCAGCGATCAACGGTTAGGATGTATACTCTCTCTGCACTTTCTCTCTCATATATCCTAGCCGTTAATCATTGCAAATCCAAAGGCCTAAAAAGTTTGTATGATTTTTTGTAAAATCTTTTGTCCCTTAATCCGCTTCTTATATATATATATATATATATATATTGTATTAATTTTTTTAAAATGGTTTTGATAATTAATTTTAAAAATTAAATTGTCAATAAAACAATTTTAGAATTTTAAAAAAAAATTTATTTAAAAGATTAAATATCTTTTTGAAATTATATTTTCTAAAAAAAATATAGAAAAAAAATAATTAACGTTCCAACCCAAAACTACCAGGCCCAAATTAATGGCAATTAAACCAATCCAAAATCATAGTATCTATTTTCATCTGCATTTGATTTGGTTTAACCCAACGAATTGTTTGCCTCTGCTCCAAATTTCCCGCCAAGGTAGCAATGGAGGTCGACGGCGCCGCCGCCCTCCTCCCCAGAAAACAAGCCACATATCTCTCCCTCGTACTTGTCTTTACTGCTTTTCTTTGCTTAATTTTAAAGATTAATGCTTTTTATTTGGGTTTTTATTGTATTATTAATTTTGTTAATTGGGGTCAGGATGAGGGTTTCGAGATACAGAAGGAGATGTACAGAGGGCAACAATACAGCCAGATTTACTTCGCTAGGCTCCACCTCATGCGGACACTTCTTTACTCTCTCATCCCCAATTGGAAGCCCCATCTCCCCGGTACTCTTACCCATATTGTTTTTTTTTACCTTTTTTGCAATACCCTAATGGAGAAATTGTGTTTTGTTTGTTGTATTTGTTTCAAGTTTCAATCTTTTGTGTTGGGTGCTTGTTATTATTCTTTTCGGCAGCTATGTTCGCATGTTGCAGATTTTAAGCTCAAGCTTTTCTGTTTTTTTTTTTTTTTTTGCTTGAAATGGGGATTTCATTTGGCTGCTCAACTATTAAATTGAGATTTTTTTTTCATCTTTTGGTCCGAATAAACTAGAAGCTTCTCAGCCAGATGCATCTAACTTTTTTTTAGAGATAGAAAAAAGCTAGTTTTTTTGCTTAAAATGTGCAATGAAATGAACTAATAGTATAAATGTTTTTTCATATCAATATAGTAAGGTCATTACCACCTGTGATCCTAAATGGACACTCATCCTAAATTTTAGTGTTAGTGTGTTTAAAACTATTCAATCTCCTAAAATACTGGGGATTTGCAACATTGCTCCTCTTAAACTAGGAGACTAATGTTTATCCTAGTTCTATTTTAAAGTGGTCTGGAGTTGACATTATCAAGATTGAAGCTTCGATTTTAGAGTTTGAGCTATAGGGATTAAAACTTAGGGTTTGGAAATAGGGAAGTTGGTGGGAGTGCCCTAAGGGTTTCGAAGCCCCGCCTGCACAAGTATTGAGTGCTTGCTCAGATTCCTGTTTACAAACATAGTATAGATGTATTTTAAGCTTTACTATTTTCAACCCCAAAATTTTATTTCACGACATCAAAATCAAAATAGAGGTTGTGGATGTGGATAAACACGCCGGACCCTTTAAAGTTATAAATAGAACCGGGGAGGGACAATAATCCCCTAGCTCAAGTGGAATTGAGGATGAGCACTAGTCCCCCAGTTAAAAGGGTTTACTGTAGCAAACACCCTAATTTCATGGTATAGATATTAGATACACTTGTGGGAGGCTCATTTAGGAGCACTCGTCTGGGTGCCCTTACAGTTGGGGTTTGGATGCCCTCTGGCCTAGAACTCAAACTTTAATTTATTTACAAAACTGCAAGTGTGTTTTCTCTCTTGTATTTATTTCAAGTTCAATTTTTTCCACTGGATGCTTGTTCAAAATCCTAGTTACTGATGTAGTTTTAGATGCATTTGCAGCTCAATACAGTTACGTTTTGAAGGCCCCACCAGCCCATGACTCAATTCATCGATTTTATTTTATTTTGCAAAACCCTGATTGGGTAAATGTGTTTGCTTTAGTGGATTCATTTCAATTTTCAGTCTTTTCTGTTAGGGTGTTTTGTTCAAAATTCTAGTTACATACAAAGCATAGATGTATTTTCAGCACAATCGGGTTTGGAAGGCCTACCAGTCCACGTCCCATTTTTTCAAATTTTTTCCAAAACCCTATCTGAAGAAATGTGTTTTCTTTAGCATATTCATTTCAAGTTTCAATCTTTTATATTGGGTGCTTGTTCCAAATCCTAGTTACACACAGTGTCGATGTATTTGCAGCTCAATGCAGTTAGGGTTTGGATTTTGGAAGCCTCACCTACCCTGAACTCAAATTTTCAATTTTTTTGCATGACCTTATTTGAGTAAATTTGCATTGATTTAGTAACTTCAAGTTCCATTCTTGCTGTACTATTGCTTAGATGCATTTGAGGCTTAATTGGGTCTGAGGGGGTGTTTTCCTAATTTTGAGGTCTAGCTCTGGTGAGGATGTAAATGCCCTTGGTTATTTGTTTTTGGATGATTCTATTGGTTGTTTTCTGGGTTAAATTGCATGTGGAAGTGAATTGGAGAAAACCAATTTCTGTTTGAGAATTTAACAAAAATTGAATGAATCTAAATATGTTGAAGTTTGAGCCTACAACTCGAGTAATTACCAAGGGTAACTGCAGTTGAAGAGTGAAAGGCTCTTGCTCACTCCTCATCATCCTTGCAACCTGGTGTAACAGTTACACTTGATAATATCTTGTCCAAGTCACATTGTTACAATGTCAATAATTAGTATACATATATAACGGTGATAGTTTTTTGAAGGGCTGTGTAATTCGATTGAATAAGCAAAATTTGAATTCAAATTCGTCCTTTGGCTCCTTCTCGTATTTTCAGGAATTGTGTTATGCTCTTCATCTGTTTCATCCTAATCCATTATTACAAGTTTTCTTTTGTTTTTCTCTCAGTATGCACAGTGTTGGGACTCGAAGAGGGCAAGGATTGCGTAATTGTTGGGACTCTCTACAAGCACATGAAACTCAAACCTACTATTCTAGATGAGTACTCCAAGGAGGTAATATCTGTTAAAGAATTGAAATTTATTTTTCCTTTTATCACCCTTCAGTATGTTTATGTGGTTTTAGTTTATTGCCTGTGTTTGGGGTGAATAAAGTTGTGATCATCTGTACTTGTTATGTGTAGAGGTCCGTAGAGCCCCTTGTGCAACCTCGTAATTTCGTGCATTCAGATGATCATTTGGTTTTGGAAGATGAAAGTGGAAGAGTTAAACTCCGTGGTGATGTTTTGCTGCCTTCTGTGTATGTTACAGGTTTGTGTAATTGACTGACTTATGAAGAAAAAAATTTGAGAATATTCCAGAAAACATCGATAGTTTGGTTGAGCCCTTTGATTGATGTAGCAATCGCGTGACCTGAAATTTTTTGTCTTTCATAATGAAGTTTATATACTTTCTTATTGGCTGCTAAACTGCATCGCAAAGATCGTAGCATATTGGTTTTTAACTTTTAGTTCAAATAATAATGCTAATTGCTTACAGTTTCTACATTACGATTGCCTTTCGACGTACGGATTTGTTATTTACATGATTCTGTTGGTAGGGATTGTCGTTGCCCTACAGGGAAAAGAAACCGATTCAGGTGATTTTCTGGTTAAAGAAATTCTGGAGGCTGGCTTACCAGACCAGCCGGAGCTTCCACTTAATTCAGGTAAGTTTGTAAGTTAATTATACACTTAAATTTAAAAATTCACGCTTTGGGAAGAGATTATATAGTCATTGATGATACATAATTAGATCTCATGGGCATAGGGTGAGTATGAAGAGAGTCTCCAAAGAAAGATAAACATATTTGTGTTAAAAAGAGCAAGTAGCAAGCCCATTCTCATAGTTGACTTCATATAAAAAGTCAAATGAGTCATTAACTTCAACTATCTTCTGACTCTACCTTTAAGGTTCGGCTGATGTATGTAATTGTTCCTTGCATGTAGGAGAGGACAAATACGTTGTTTTTGTATCAGGATTGAATGTTGGGAGTAGTGTGTCTAATCCTCTCCTATTCCAGCTTCTTGTCGATCACATAACTGGATATTTAGGAGATGAGAAGGTTTGTTCTTTTGCCCTTTTTTAGCAAAACTTTTTTGATATGCTATTTTAGATTTTGTGATAGATGATCAAGCCTATCTGCCTAACAAGCATCTCGATTGAGCAGGAACAAAGTGTTGCAGCGCAAATAGTTCAAGTCGTAGTTGCTGGAAACTCCTTTGAAGTTTCTCGTGGACTTGTAAATGGACAAGTAAGGGTCTCATATTATACTTGCCCTTATGTTCTCGAGTAGAGATACATGGATATTCATATGGACGAGATCCTTACTTCATGCTTACTAGTGATATCGTTTACTTATGCAGAATTTGCCTTCAAAAGATCAGTCGAAATTGTCTGAACCAATCAAAGAGCTGGACATATTGTTCACTCAGGTAATAACTCCTGAGTCCACATTTGATGTTAGTGTATATTTATGATTTCTAATGCTCGCATGCATCCAAAGATTGTAGCTGGTGTACCTTTGGACATAATGCCTGGTGCTAATGATCCAGCCAATTTCGCTTTACCACAACAGGTGTTCTTTTCTATCTTTTCAGTTCATAATTACAATCTTGTTGTACAGCTTCACAATGTTGGTATAATGTGCTCGTATAATTTGTTTTTATCTAATAACCTTTCCTGCTGACAGCCTCTGCATAGATGCCTTTTCCGTGGATCATCTGCTTATAACACGTTCAGGTCCTGTACTAATCCTCATTCTTTTGAGCTCGACAACGTCAGGTAAAGTGAAGTACAGCTATTTTATATATTAATCTTTTTACATTTGGGTAGTTATATCTTTGTTCTTCTACGGAGTGGATAATGTATCAACATAATGTTCTTGTATTCAGATTTCTTGGAACTTCAGGCCAAAACAATGGTGATCTCGAGAAGTATTCAGAAGCAAAAGATAATTTAGAATTTATGGAACGGACATTGAAGTGGAGGCATCTAGCACCAACAGCACCAAATACCCTAGGTAGGCGTTATATATATCCTTTCAAATGATGACAAAACTATAAGCTTACCGATCATTATACACTAAGTCACATAGTAATGTGAAAATCTTATGCTTGATGCTCTTGTTTTCAGGGTGTTATCCATTTACCGATCGGGATCCATTCTTCGTAGAGAGCTGTCCGCATGTTTATTTTGTTGGTAATCAGGATAAATATGAGACAAAACTAATAAAAGGTAGTAGTCCATATCCTTTCGACTGCTAGCATAGAGAGACATATTATATTATTATCCTTCAGTATTGTTTGTGAAAATTAATTACGTTTTGTGCAGGATCTGAAGGACAGGTGGTAAGACTAATATGCATCCCTCGTTTCGGTGAAACTGGAATTGCTGTAGTGGTAAGTTCCTTTTGTGAGCTACAAAATAAGATGCAACTGTACGCTAGAGGAGCTTGTATTGTATTTGCTAGGTGTGGTTTTTGCATGGCAATGTGCTTAATTTTTTTTTTGTGTGTGTGTGAAATTTATTGGGTATATGCAATATATGCTTAAGATCATTTGTTTGGGTGTTATGCAGATGAATATCAGGAACCTTGAATGTCACACACTCAGTTTTGGAACTCAATTCAGGTCATAAGGTATTTCCTTTGTTCGCAGAGATATATGCTCTCTAATCATTCATCATCAACTCGTATCTATAATGTAATGAACACTTGGTAGTCCGATCTTTATCTATTGGTTTTCTTAATCAACCTGAATCTCCATACCAATCTCTAATGTTTTTCATTCGCTTTTCTTTTCTTGCAGATACATGTTGTAACAAGAAGTAGAGACTCTCATTCGAAACAATTTTATGGAATCTTTGTGTTTTATATGGTCGGTATTAAGATTGCAGTGATGATGTTTCAACTTGTAACTTTAACTTTGGATGTTTATATATGGAATGAATGTACTTTGTCTTTTGATTTATATATATAGATGACATGTTTTACATCACATAACTCTGCATATTTCATCCAAAGTGGTGTTTGCCCAAGGCTCCCCATAATAGGAAGGAAGGCCCCAAAAAATGTATTAATTGATTATATATAAAAAAACAAACTTTTAGTGTAAACAAACTATTTTGCAAACACGATCTAATCTTTTTATTAAAACAATCGGTACTTAAAAAATTGTACTCTTTTCTCATGTAAGATTTCTCGTTTGATTGATATGCCCTGTCTAGAAAAGACTGATCTACGCCAATAAATAAGTATATATACTTAATTATTTGTATTCTTTTTTCTATAAATATTTGATACATTTTCTTTCTAAATGTAAGAAAAAATAAAAAAATTTGATGACCTTCAATCTTAGTAAGTTCAATCATTGTATGATAAGTGCATTATTATTATTATTACTATTAGGTGAAAGAATAAAACAAAAAATAGAAGAATAAATTTGATTTTTTGTATATAATTTCAAGTGGTATTTTTTATTTCTATATGTGCCAATCAAATTATATTAATTATATCCAGAAAGAGCACATAAATGCAGGAAATAAACTTATTACTTCCTACGTGTACAAATTATCACATGATTTAACTGTGTACGTTTTGTAAGAATTTTTAAAATATAATAATTTAATATGTGACAAAAATAATAAATTCATCCTCATCTTATTTTTCAAAAATGCAAATTTAATATTTTATTGTATTTAAATATTAAATTATATATATTTTAAAAATTTTAAAAAACGCATACACCGCAAAATTGCGTCACAACTTGTGGATGAATGGAGTACTACCTCAGAACAAAAATAATGTGTGTATATACATATATACGTATATATGTATGTATGTATTTATTTATGTATTTAAATAGGTTTTGCAGAATATATTATTGGTTATTTCTGTATGTCTCTCTCTCTCTGTATCTGTGTGTGTATGAAGGTGGGCAGCCAAGATGAACAAGGCAACGAGGCCAACGTTGATAATTAATCCTTTGAGTAATCTAAAGATCTCATTCTTCCATTCAACTCCTGTTTTGGACCGCAGAAGGCGCACCCATTGGGATTCTGTTCGTCTCTCTCTCTCTCTCTCTCTCTCTCTGCTTATATATATATATATATATATATATATATATATGCATGCATATTATGTGTGTCTGCGTGTTATTTGAAGATTTCATATTTGGTGATCATAAGAAAAAAAATTATGTGCATGAACTGGCAATTCCCACCAGATTATCCATTATTAATCCCTAAATTTTAGTCCTTAATTGCTCCAACTCTAAACTAGGGTATGGGATATGGAGATTGGACATACCTAATTCGCTCAACGTAAGAATAGAAAACTCTTAATTTTATAGGTATCATAAAGCAAAGAGGTCACCTTTGGATTTTGAACAACACATTTAGGAACCAAAATCCAAAGGCGACCTCTTTTTCTTTAGAAAGTGTGCATACCATGGGAATGTTTTATTGATTGCAATACAATGGAAAAGTATATGGATGAAAAAAAAAAAGTCAAATTCATACTTTGGATGAATACCGCGTCCACCCTGCAGAATTGGAATGAAAAAAAAGAAGAAGAAAAAGCTTAATGGTGCATTTGGTGCAAAGATTTCGTAAAAGAAAATGTAATGGAAAAGAAAATGATGTACATGAATTCGTGATTTTTGCAAAAAGAATTTTCTTTCCGTCTTATTTTCCCACGAGGAAACCTTGAACCAAACGAAGCCTAAGTCAAATGTAGTTGAACTTTCAACTTGCCATTTTAAACACTTACAAGTCAACAACCATAAACAATGAAAGATCATATCTTTCATTGTTATGTTACGAGCATGTAATTCCTCATCGGTTAAACTTAAAGTAAGGGCCTGATATACACAAATGGACTCACTACCTACTCCTAAGGGATTTAGCCTTTTAGGTGAGAATGAGTTCCATAGGGTATATTGGTCTTTATGTGCACCTCCGGTCCTTTACGCGTAATCTCCCCAAAATGAAAATGCGCACACAATCATATTTAACAAAAAGAGTAACCATATGCTTGTGTGAGTGAGGGAGATTTAAATACTGCCCTGTACAGAAGATGGAGAAACGGGCATAAAGAAACTTGATAGAACGCTGCTAAGCATATCCAATTCCACCAAAATCACATACTCAAATCCAACACAAAAATAAATAAATCAGGAGAAGCTACCTGAAATCGTAACAACAAATAAGCTTGTATTGTATTCATTCACCCATTTCTTTTATATTGTCTAGTTTTTTTTTCCAATGTTCAATGTTTTTCTTTCCAATGTTCGATGTATTTGTCCATTAAACTGGGTTCACCTTTGAAAATTTTATTTTTTTCTTCAGTGTGATTTTTTACGTTTCCTATCACACGCAGAGATTCAATCAGTACGCAAAAAGGTGTAGAAAACAGAACTCGAAACAAGAGTTGCTGCGCAACGTCAGTGCTTTTGCAGAGCAGCTATTTCAGGTTTTGTTAGTGTTTGGAAATTTCTCTGTTGCTTGCGTTCTTATCTTCCCAATATAAACTAAAACGAGAATATACTTCACGCAATTACCTTGATATTAGAAAACTCCATTATGATTATTTTTGTCCTTTTTATGCTTTCTTCTATTTGAGTTTACAGAGCTGGCAAAATGGCTTTGATGACAAGGATAGCAGAGAGAGGTCTTGGGTTAGACGGGAATTCGATGCTAAGAGCTCCAAAGGGGGTTGGACAAGCACGAGAGGGCCTTACTCTACCAGTAGAAGTAAGTCTATTGTGAATTTGTATACAAACAGTAGCACCTTTTTGTAGCATTTGTTGTTAACTTTCATTTCTTGACACCAGCTCATTATGTGAACCTCCTACTGTCCTCTATTGTGTTAAACGTTCCTCATTGTCGTGTTAAATGTTCGTCATTGTCTTGTGGGCAAATAAAAAAAAACACCCCCGAGGTTTTAATTTTTATTGATTTAGTTCCAAGTTTTGATTTTTATCAATTTCATTCCCGAGATTCCCTTGTTTCATCAAATATGTCCTTTTGGACTATTTTGTCATTCCCTTTTACCATACATTGTTAATGTTGTTATTTTAATTAATAGAAAACATACTAGACTAAAGGCTAAACTAAATAGAAAGTGCACATTATTAAATAAAATTTAAGAGTTTAAAAAAAAGTTAAAAATTAAAATAATAAATAATAATTTGAATTCCAATTTTTTCACTATTAAATAAATGATATCAAAAAGCAATAAAATATAGATTATAAATTTTTTTAGCAATACTAAGTGCATAAAAACTAACAATCTTTATAAATTTAAATTTTTATTGCACGATATAAGCCTAAATCTTTTGGCACTTTTCTTTTTAATATTTCAATTTTCTAAAAAGATAATTAATTAAATAGAACTAGCAATAAACATTTATCTTGATGTTAAACCCTTTATTCCATCGCAATGCCACCAATTTTAAGCATTATAGTAAGCTATTTAAATTTAAGTGACATGAATAATAAAAAATTCTTTTACAAAATGATGATAATTTATTTT
>MKEJ01023660.1:0-11327 GCA_001753735.1 Embelia ribes | reverse complement strand
GTAGTGCTATAGTATCGATGAAAGTTGGGGCCTTATACAGATTTACCATGAAAGATGAAAAACCTGCAATAGAGATTATCCATTTACTCGACACAGTGTGGGTGAAGGGTAAATGAAAGTTATATTTTCGTTGTAGTGTAGGCACGGAATTTAGCGGCGGCTATCATCGGTTTTATATTGGAGAAGTAGATACATTTTTGAAACAATGTCGAAGTGGCAGGCATGTAGTAGTAGTGGTAGTATTGCAGTTTCTTGTAGAAGAGGTATGCATTGCATACATGAGTAGCTTGTGTATTCACTTTATGATTCATATACTCTTATGTTTATTCATGCCCATGTTCATATATCTTTCATATATTGCTTAGCTTCCTATTTACATTTTTCCAAGTTATTTAACCATTAATTTTTTTCCATTTTTCTTCTCTTATAAATTGTATTGTGGTCCCAGAGGCCGATATTATGCCTCATTGATGATGCGATATCACATGTTGTATATATTTTTGGCTCATTATGACAGGCGAAGAGAAGATGAAGAATGATAGTTATTTTATCGCCTTTTATTTTTTAGTATCATTTCAAACGTCTATAATTTGTAGTACTAGCATACTCTGATGTAGTAGTTGTATATACATAGTTGTAGAAGTTGTATGAGAAGTGAAAGTATAAGTATGTTCTTATCGTATATGAGATCGAGAACATTTGCATACCTTCCAATTATCATTTCTTTTTGACAAACAATTAGCTTGTGGTATTGTATCCATAAACAGACAGGTTTATGTTGTTATATATATATATTCAAGCATTGGCCTTGGCCTTCAACTTTCAGTTCTAGATTAGCTTATCTTTATCGTACTAAAGTGGAATGTTGTAGACCGTGCGTAGTATCGTCTTGTAGTGGCAAGTAGATGCGTTGACGAGATAACGGTAGAAAATGTGTTTCCATTTTATTTTCTATTCAATAAATTTTTTCTTCTTTTTTATCTTCAAAAAGGGAAACATATAATATCACATCCCTAGGTTTTTCGGGATTCGGGGTGCGATAGGTAGTTTAGGATTTGGTTTTATTAATCAATTACTTGGCTTTTATTCTTGATGATTAGAGTGCTAGAGTTTTCCTAGGATTTTCTGCTTACTCTACTAGAGTTCTGAAATGGATTAACCCGAGATTCTCCCAGTAAAACTATATCGCATCCTCATGTACTTGCGAGGTTAAATTCGAAGATTATTTTTGGAGAAATCAAGTTATTGGCAACGCTGCCAGGGACTCCTCCCAAACAGAAGCCTATAAAAGCTTGGGACTCTAATCTTTGTGAAAAGATAGTCTCTCTTTTTCTAATCTTATTTTTGTTTTTCTTTATTTCTTATATTATTTCTATTTATTTTCTTGCACTTTTTGGAACTTAAAATTTCCAAACGTTACGAGAGTTGATTTGGGTTTGCTTGGTCTCAATCCAAGCCTCCTACTAATCATGTAGCGATAGCCGATCCTAACTAACAACTTTCACAACAAGATGGTTTTCAAGCACTATCTGAAAATAGTGCTTTTAAAAATCATCCTCTTCCTTTTATTTATGAACATCTTTTTGTTCTTCAGTGACTATTCCAAATGAACCATCACGTACCTATTCCCCAACCTCAGTAACATGTCCCACCTGTTCTTATCAATATTCCTGCGAGGGTGCATTTGTATCCACAAAAGAAGTGTTAGGCCTCCTGATTTATATTATTCTTGAACAAGAAAATGCTTTCAAATTAAAGGAGGTATATTCAAGGCCCTTCCCTACTTCAATGGGGATGGTCCGGACGAGCTTACGACTTCATCCACGAGTTTTCGACTCTATCGCTTCCACTTGGTGGGACCCAGCTTGCACTTTAGACACTACTTGTCTTAATGTTTTCACCTATTCTTTACTAGATAAGGTGAAAACATGGCCAAATTCTGTTCCTCTACTTTCCATCAATACGTGGGTGGCCATGCAGCAAGTATTCTTAAATCATTATATTTTACAATATCTAACAAAACAATATCAAGAGATGATAACCAATTTCCAGTGTAGTATTGCCTTGCCCATCTTCCAATCTTGGGAACGGTTTAGGGATCTTCTTATTGCTTATTCTCATCAATTGTTTTGAAAAGTGGCATCACAATCAATACTTCCATAAATCTTCCACTCCTAAGTATAGGAAGATGATCTCTATATGGTATCGAGGAAATATTTTCAAAAAGACTTCCACTGAGATCTGGTAGTTTTTTAAGGACATGGTGAATGAATCCCACACTTAGGATAACTTTGCTTCTAAACTGCAAATAAATGAGTTCATATTTCTAGTGGTGGCATGCACTCAGTTAGTGACATTGATGACTTGAAAGCTAAAGTCACCGCATTGACACACAAGTTGGAAGTCAATTTCTTAAGGGTCAATGTGGTTGAGTCGACTCCCTCACCAATGACATGCTCTTTTTGTGGCATGGAAGGTCACTTAACGGAGGGATGTTAACAAGCGCATTTCATACCATCAAAACAATTTTCTCCACAACAATCTTTCATTTTGACTACCCCTTCTTAATAGTTGCATTCAACACTATATCTTTCCATTGATAAATACATTTCTTTAAATCTTAGGGGAACTTATGTATCCCAAGGTGTGAGTAAGCAACAATTTGAGAATTTGGATCGATATGCGAAAGATGTGAAGAAAATCATGTTAGAGATTATGAAGACATTGAACAGGATAGGGATGTGGAAGTTTCCCACTCATCCGGAATCTAATTTGTTTCTACATGGTTGAGAATAGTTTGGGGTGTATTTCCTCATGAGCACGTGAATTGTATCATGACACCTACAAATGTTAATGAAATCTCAAAACCTGGTGTCAAATATGGGAAGACAGATGAACAGGAAGAGCAAGCACTGATGATAGATCGATCGTCCAAGGGCCCAATGATCGATCTAAGCATTTTTCCTTTGGTAATAGATTTTTCATCAAATTTTAAAGCCCAAGTCATGTATGATCGATCAGGCCTTTAAAAGTAGCACTAGGAATTCCAGGGGATCTGTGATCAATTGACAGACCCTATGATTACTTCTAAAATGTACAAATATTTTTAACCTAACAAGCACACTAAAGAAAAGTGTAATTTTATTTCAGTAAGATGCAGAGCATCGAATTTGAGGACTCCTACTATACCCGGAAATACCAAAAACACAGTCCAACGCACTACTCACTCTTTAGAATTCACTTCACATAAGTTATTAAATAAATTACCCTACTCCTACAATTCTATGGTTGATTTTTTATTTGAAGGAAATAAATTAAACATCAAAGCAATTAACACAAATATAACGATATTAACAATAATTTTGCTTGAATGGGGAATCTAATTAATTTTCTGTCCCTAATTTTCCTAATTAATGAACTCCAACTAATACTAGTCTAGAAAATTACTAATATATATTATCTGGTTTAATTCTACTTAGTGTGCCATTAGGTGATTATCAAACACCATAACTACATTTAGGCAATTTCTAAGATACTCAGATAGGTTAAAAATCCTAGATTTTAGAATAAATCAATTTTTATATTAAGTTTATAAAAATATACACATCAATTAGGGTTAGAGAGAGTTTATTAATTTACCTTCATCCCCTGGCAAGAAAAGAAAACTTAGCCTAGCATGGTTACGATAAATATAGCAAAGATTGAGTAACAACCCATGAAATCAAACACGATTATATTAGAAAAAACAAATACAACTAATTAAAACGAGAACAATAATTCATGAAAGCAGACATAAATGAATAATAAAGATGATCCTCAATAATGAACAAAGGAATAACAAAGAAAAAACTCACAAAACTTTATTGAAATTAAGAACTCTCCACCAATTCACCACTTTACCTCCAAAGTTGTCACAATGAAAAGAATGAATGAAATTAGGGTTACAACAAACTCATTGTCTCTACAAAATAGGAAAAGACTAAAAGGCCCATAATGAGTTGTGTTTCCTTGTTAAATAAGCCTAAACAATAATAATTAATTAATCACATCACTAAAAGCAGAATGTGCCCTTGGATCGATCAGTTTGACAATTTGGATCTATCCAAGTGCATACATCAGTTTACCAGTTTGGATCTATCTAAGTGCACTTGGATAGATCAGTTGAACAACTTTTCTTGTTACTTGTTTCTTCGATAATACTCAATAATAGGTTCTTCTAACACTTCAATACTACAATGCAATTACCCTTTAATTATTTTGAGTTTCGAAAATCCATGCATTCTCATTGTTGTTCAAAAAACCCTTAATTTTTCCTTTCAAGCCGAAAAGCAGTAATAAACAAATAAAAACCTGTAATATCAAAATAAAATGAATTTGTTATAATAATAACAAGATAAACATGTGCAGCTATAAACTTTATGTTTAAGCCATTTTTAAGGCTTAATCACACCCCCTGTCTACACATTGCTAGTCCCTAGTGGTGCAGTACATCACAAAAGTATGATTAGTTTAAAACATACAACTCCAAATGGGAACATACAATAAAAGAAATAAAATATCTCCAAAGGATGACAAACAAACCTGATAATGGAATTAAGGTAAACTGGGAGGAGGGTGACTACCGGCATAACTTGAGCTTTATCCACCAAAGATGGCGAAATTTGCCGAGAGTAGTTCATAGGAGCCAAAACAACCTGATCAGGTTAATGTGGTGATGGTATTGATAAGTGGGAAAATGATCCCTAAAAGGGGGGAAGAAGGAGAAAAAAAAGGAAGAAAAATCAAATGGGGCTAAAAACACATCTCTTGTTGACTTGGTTCGATCCAACATCCAAAGTTACAAAATTATCCCAGGGATAAACGGTCCAGAATTCACAACTTTCGATCGATCGAAGTAATATTTTAATTGATCCATCTCCTTTGGTACATCAAAGTCAAAATCAATCTTTATTTTAATCTTCTGACACTCCAGTTATTCCTCAATCCAATTTATCAAGCGATAAAATATCTAAAGGACCAAGTCGGGAGTTAGAATTGGAAAAAGTGGTTGGTACTCGGGAAAGTAAAAAGCCCAAAGAAGTCGTTCCCAATGAAGTTGTTTACGTTCCGAAACCTTATTCCTTCAATGAACATCTCCGCAAAGGTGCCACTTCAAAAAGAAAATTTTGAGACTCTTCAACAAGTAAATATCAAGATTCTGCTCCTTGATGCTATTAAACAAATCCCATAGTTTGTAAAGTTCCTCAAAGGCTTATTTACGGTGAAGTAAAAGTTGCATGTCAATGAGACATTGTTTCTCATCGAAGAAGTACAAGGACAATACCAGTTGTCCTACAATACCAATCATGATAGGTGATTGCACAATTGGTCGTGCATTACTCGATCTTGGCACAAGTGTGAACATTCTCCCATTTTTCATATATCAACAACTGGGATTAGGTGAACTCAAGCTTACACATGCCTTACTTAAAATGGTCGACCACTTGGTGAAAATGACACGGGGTATTATTGAAGATGTTTTGGTTCAAGTCGAGAAATTCTATTATCCATTGGACTTCATTGTCCTTGACATTCATGTCATTCCCAACTCGAGCAAACAAATTCCAATTATCCTTAGATGTCTGTTCCTTGTAACTTTAAATGTTGTTATCAATTGTTAGGACGGTATGATGAAGCTCTCCTTTGGTAATATGAAAACAGAGATGAATGTCTTCAATCTATGTAAGAAACCCGATGATAGCAAGAGTGATTTCAACTATGTTGATTTAATCTAAATGATGTGTGAGGATCATTTTGAGTCTAAAGTCATTGAAAGGAAAGTCTGGATGCATATACAATGGTTGATTGATACCAATGTTGAGTGTAAGAAACTTGAATCAATGCAAATAGCAAGGTGGGAGCCACACTTTGAGCCTCTTGAAATGCCTTCTTCGAAGGCTATTACTTCAAATGAGAAAGCTCCCCCACCAGAACGTAAACCCTTTCCTAAGGAGATAAAGTACACTTTCTTAGGCAAAGATGAGGCATTTCCCGTGATCATTTTGTCCACACTTACTCCAATTCAAGAGGATGCCTTGCTCAAAGTTCTTGGCAAACATCGCCAAGCCATTGGTTGGTCAATAGCGGACTTGAAAGGGATAAGTCCCTTAATTTGTAGCCACCAAATCTACCTCAAGGATGAAGCCAAATCGGTACATCAAATGCAATGGCGAATGAATCTGATCATGAAAGAATTGGCAAAGGGGCGAGATTATCAAATTTTTGGACTCCGGAATTATCTATGCTATTTCGGACTCCAAATGGGTTAGCCCATAGTCAAGTTGTCCCTAAAAGTCTAGGGTTACTTTTGTTCAAAATGACAAGAACTAAATGATCCCAACTCGTATCTAAACAGGTTAGTAAATGTGCATTGATTACCGTTGTTTGAATACTGTGACCAATAAATATCATTTTCCTTTGCCTTTCTTAGACCAATTCCTTGAAAGAATTGTGGGTTGCGGTTATTACTGCTTCCCCGATGGCTATTCAGGGTATAATGAAATTGAAATCACATACGATGACCAAAAGAAAAGCACGTTCATTTGCCCTTTCAAAATGTTTGCTTATTAGCGTATGGCATTTGGCTTATACAATGCACCAACANNATAAGTATTTTTAGTGATATGGTTGAGAAGATACTTGGGGTTTTTATGGATGACTTATCCGTTTATGGAGATAGTTTTGATGACTGTCTTCTGAATCTTGAATGTATTCTTCAAAGGTGTGAAGACACAAATCTAGTGTTGAATTGGGAGAAGTGTCACTTCATGGTGACACAAGGTATTGTGCTTGGGCACATTGTCTCTGCTAGGGGAATCGAAGTCGATAAAGCTAAGGTTGAGCTTATTGAAAAGCTACCCCCTCCTACCTCAATTAAAGAAGTAAGACCCTTCCTTGCATACGAGAGCTTATATAGGTACTTCATTAGCTCGTTTAGCCATTGAGCTAAACCATTATGTTATCTTCTATCCTTAGATGTTTGCTTTGAGTGGACTTACAAATGGCAAAGTGCATTTGATACTTTGAAGTAAAAGTTGATCTCTGCCTAGATCATGCAAGCTCCGGATTGGTCGTTATCATTCGAATTGATGTGTGATAGAAGTGATTATACGGAAGGGGCAGTCTTGGGCCAAAGAAAGGACAAGAAATAACATATAATTTACTATGCAAGCTATTCTTTAAATAATTCCCAGCTTAACTATACCACAACTGAGAATGAGCTACTCGCAGTTGTCTTTGTTTTGGACAAATTTCTCTCCTATATCGTTAGTCCTCCCATAAACATATTTAAAATTACACAGCTCTAAAATACCTCTTTTCCAAAAAGGAGGCCAAAGCTCAGCTTTTGTGATAGATCCTGTTACTACAAGAACTTGATCTCGCAATTCGTGACAAGAACAAGGCTGAGAATGTCATTCCCAATTATTAATCAAGGTTAGCGAGACAATCCATAGGTGATGACCCTTCTCCAATCAATACTGATGAGCAACTTTATGCTATACATGCTCGTAGTGTTCGTGATATCCCTTGGTTTGCCGACTTGGCAAATTATCTTGTCACATGAGCTATTCCTTCAGATTGGTCAATTAACGATAGGCGCAAGTTCTTAAGGAAAGCTTGACTATTTTTCTGGGATGATCCATACTTATACAAGTATTTCTTTGACCAAATCATTTATCGTTGTTTGTACGATAATGAATTTTCTAATATCCTCACGTATTCCCATGGCGATGTATATGGTGGACATTTTTCGGCTAAGAAGACCACATATAAGATCCTTCAATGTGATTTTTATTGGCCGATGATGTTTAAGGATGTATATTCCTATTGCCAAAGTTGCGATAGGTACCAACATCTTGATAAGCTTACCAAGCAGAATGATATTCAAAGATGTATATTCCTATTGTTTAGTTGGGGATTTCTTAAATTCACTTAGACACATAGCCCATGGTTAAATGTATAGAAAGACATATGATTTCGGAAAAGGGCCCATAAAATCAATACTCTAACGATCAAAGATTCCAATGGTAGAACACATTTCTATGATCACCCTTTTCGGGTTCTAGTCAAGAAGTAAGCGATGATATACAAAGTAGGAATGGCTTACCATCCACAAATGAGGGGTCAAGTTGAATTGCCCAATCATGAGGTCATGAGAATCTTGAAGAAGAAAGTAAATTCTAACTGAAAGGATTGGTCCAACCGTTTGATTGATACTCTTTGAGCCTATTGCACTGCATATAAAACAATCTTAGGGAGGTCTCCCTATAGAGTAGTTTACGGAAAGGCATGCCACCTTCCGATGGAACTTGAGCATTAAGCATATTGGGTGGTTTGGCAATGCAATGAAACAATGAATGCATCAGGGGACAATTGAAAACTTGATTTGGCCGAGTTAGAAGAATTGCATGATAAGCATATCAAGACTTTGGCTTATACAGTAGAGGACAAAGTCCTTCTTTAAAACTCCCATCTGCATTTATTCCCATAAAAAACTCAAATAGAGTTGGACTGGACCGTACTTCATTCACAAAATTGGTTCATTGGTACTTATGAATTTTACAATCTGAAACCTAGTAAGGTCATAATTTTTAAGGTAAATGGTTATCGTTTGAAGCCATATTATGATAACCAATATGAATATATAGTCGAGATGGGTCTCGTTGACCTGGTTTATGAATGATAATGCCCCAAGATACTCCTTCGTACAAAGTAGTTTTGTTTCGATTTTTGTTTTTATTTCTTTTTCATTTTATTATTTTTTAATTTTGTAAATTGCGTTTCTTTTCCGTCTAAATTTGAACATAAGGACTATGTTCAGTTTAGGTTCGGGGGAGTGTATACCTAGTTCTTGTTAAAAATTTTATTTGAAAAGTCAAAGAAATTTTGTTAAAAACTTTGCTTGGAAAATTGAAAAAAGTTAGTTAAAAATACTATTTGAAAATTGAGCAAAATATTTTTTATTTTTAGCACGAAAATTTGGCCAATTTTAAACTTTATAATGAGTTTTTGTCAAGAACATTGGTATTTTTGTTCATTTGAGTCTTGTTTGAGTTTTTTTAAGCCTTGTAAGTAAAATTTTTAGTTTTTAGAAGGTGGATTGATCGAAGGTCGGTCTGTTCAATTTCTATCAAGTTTTCTCTGCAACATTTTTGTATTTTTTGATCGATCTAAGAAATGGATAGATCGATTGAAATTCAAAAACCCAGTTTTATAACTATATGATTGGGGGTGAGTTTTTCATAACTCACAACCCCTCATATACATCTAATCAGTAGTTCTCTCTATCATCTTATTTTTCTCTTTCCTTCATCCTTATCTTCATTAATATTACTAAAAAAAAATCACCATAGTCATCTTCATCAACTCCAATTTGGGGATTTTAAAAACAAATTGTTTTTTTCTAGCAACATTCACAAAAATCTCGAATCACATCATTTCCGTGTCTCTCAATCTCAGTAAGTCTTCGATTAAACTGTTGATACTCAAATTTAAATTCAAATCTTTTAATTTATAGTAATAGAATTGAGAATTTGAGTTACTATTCAATATAGGGTGATAATTGTGTTATTGTGAACAATTTTGAGTGTGAAAATACCTCCAAAGCATAAAAAGCCTACCTTTGCGAAAGATAGTAGTAGCAGGGGCAATGACCCGAATGAGGGTGAGCCCATGGTTGTGGAGGAAATGGTTAGGTTTAATGGGAATTTTATTTTTAGTACTGATGCCTACAAGAAATTCACAACTAGGAATGCTAACAAACAAATGACCAGTAGAAGGGATGGAAAGTTGAGCAGTTTATAGGGAATGATAAGTACACAAAAGACCTATCAATTGGAAAGCACATATTGCATCTACCAGGCTACCTAATGTTTCATTGAAACAAGTAATGTAATTTTTAGAACTACAGTTCGAGGCGTGAAAATCCAAGTAGATCCAGATATGTTTGGTAGAAAATTTGGATTCCATAAGCATTCGGTTGACCAGGAAAAACCAAATCAAGAGGTAGTTAATGAAAAAGTTTTACTACCAGGTACAGTGGTACAAGGTTTGGTGAAGGCCAGTCGATGGAAGTCTAAGTACATCACTGTTGGACAGTCGGTTTGTTCGAATAATTTTCCATGAAGACATGATACTGAGGCAGATTGTCAAAGGATATTAATGATGTATTGTTTGGGGATTGGACGGAAGCTGGACTTTGGTAGGCGCATGTTTTTTACTATGATTGAGTTTGTAGAGGCACCACCAAAGAGGGCTATTCCTTTCCTAGGCATTATCACTGAGGTATGCATTGATATTGGGATGGATGTTTCCAACTATCTTGGTCTCCTCCGGTATACAAGACAAAGATTGACGCGGTTACACTAAATCGTTCTCTTGCAAAAAGGCATACTTTGGCATAAAAGCAAATTGGTATATGTTCTCATCTCCTTTTATATTACAATTTTTAGTCTTTTTCATTATATTTCATGATGTTCCTATCTATCGCTGCTATAGAATATTTATCACTATTAAAATGATAGGAAGAAGTAGAAATGAATATGATAAACGTTTAGGTTGGGGGATGAGCAATAACATTTATGATGCTTATTTTTCCAGCTCAAAAGTTTTCGAAAGTTTTATTTTGTTTCAAGTTGTTGCACAAAATAAAACATAGATGTAGTTTACTATCCCAAACTTCGGGGTTATGCTAGTACATTGGGTTCGGGATGCGTCACTTAGAGGGTATTGTTCGGAAAAGTAAGCTAGCGAAGATTAAATGTTCTTTGACTTAATTCGAAAACTTATGAACTGTTTTTTCGAGAAAAATGATTTGACCCATTCATTTTATAAAGGATGTTTATACCTAATGCCACTTTTCAAAATGATAAATTTAAAAGCTAAAGGCTAAAAGTGGTTGAAGAGGTGAAAAATGCCAACGATGGTAAACAAAAAAAAAAAGGTTGTAAAAGGTGGAAATAATTAAATAAATTAATATCATGCAACTTTGTAACAGAGCGTTACAGGAGAGATGGGGTGAAAAATGAAAGAAAATATAAGTCAGATGATGTTGCATTGACAACTTACTTATGTTTTGAGAATGTGGAAAGTTTAAATGAACATCTTTAAAAAACAAAATTTGAGTCAAATTTAGAAAGAAAAATAGAAAAAATAAAGAAATTAGTTTCATAAGCAATCTTTTTGACTCATAGGAATTTAACCCTAACTTAGCTTATTTTTCCTTGAGTTATCGAGTTTCAGTAACACAAATCGAACCCAAGTAAATTCATGTCCACTCGGATTTGGAT
>MKEJ01023657.1:801-14832 GCA_001753735.1 Embelia ribes | reverse complement strand
GTCCCGGACGAACACTTTAATGTCGGCATCACCTCCTCGTAAGGCATATATTGAAGGCTTAGTGTATGGTTTTGATACCACTTGGTACATACCTTAGGAAAACTCACCCCCAAAAGCTAGCTATTGAGGGAAGGGAGCCCAAGACATATATTCAACACACCAATAGCTTACACCATTGATGTGGGATCTTTACATACTTACCTATGCAAAATGTTTGATGGGGCTCAAATTTGTCTGGCCTACATCTTTCTGTGGTATGCCAGTTGATATATCACTCCAAGAGACATGTAACTATCTTTACCATGGGTCATTTAGCCTAGTGCATTCCCCGTACCTTCCATATGGAAGGGTTGGGAGAGCTTGCGCTCTGTTTACATTTGCCCAAAATAGCCAATTTACCCTGCAAAAGAACTTGTAGGTGTGTTCTTTTAACCAAATGTATATCAACATGTTTTCTGAATAGAGAGTTGATGCTAAATGTCAGTGCGGAGCTTAATTTTTTCGGATTGTTATCATGATTTTTGATATTTTGTTTTGTTTTTGGCTACTTATTAATTGTGGATACTCTTTGCTCTTTTCCAGTGTTCGCTTCTCTCATCACGGGGGAAGGTGAAAGATCAACATATATCACTCTTGATCAATGCTGGCCTCCTCGTAAGTGTTACTTGTGATTCTCACAATTATGAAAGAAAATGCAAAAGAAGATGCACTTTGCTTCTCTATTTCTTATTTTGATTACATATTATGCTGTTGTTGAAGGAATATACTCTAAAGCAACTGCGTGTTTTGTTGTTATTTTATGAACCTTGTACCTTATCAGGCTCCAAAGCAGAATATGATCCTATAAGTTAGTTATTGTCTGCAACCCAATGTCCCTGGTTGCAGCATTTGAAAGTAAAAGTACTTTCTATATTGCTTAATGACCTTCATGAAGAATACATAAAAAGGCTTTATGACTGAATGTGATGAATGTTACTGGCTGGTTGATCGAAACAAATGTTCTTGTTGTAAAAATGTACGAAGATATTAAATTTACCTTGAAGATATTTGTACCAAGACCAATTGAATGTGCAATTACGAGTCTGTTAAATTTTGTTTTCAAATAATTTACATCTATGAGATTGCTCTAGTTATGATCAACTGTTTTGAAACTTGCATATGATATTGCTTTACCTGCTGTAAGCACGTTTTTCATCTCTCTTCAGATTCTGAAGCATTTTATATTAGTTAATATTTTCTTCTTTATATTTTATACTCCAAATTTCCAATACTCATTCCCTTTTTAAGTTTCCCATTTATATTTTCAGACTCGACAACTTATTGATTCAAACATGTATTGGTTTGCAATTCCAAGTATCGGTTCAGTGTTGAAGGGCCTCTCTCAGGTAGTTGATTCTATAAATACTCCTATGAAGATGATGCTTTTTTTTTTTTTATGGTTACGGTATTCTAAGTGTATGTTCGATTCCAGTTTCGGTTGAGTTTCAGATAAAGTCTATTTCATGTTTCATCTGTTCCCTGGTGCTGTTATTTGTCATTACATAACAGAATTAAGTTTGCAAAACTTACCTGGATTTCTTTTTTCTTTTAGAACTGTGAATAGTAATTTCAAAAGCATGACTTTTGGATATGCTCAGTTAAAACTAGATTTTTTTGGAGAATTTGTGCATTGTAGATAATTTGAGAAGTATGATGAGAATGCGAAAGAAGTCTTGGAATATGGCTTGTTTTGAAATAGAATTAAGATATTCGTATAATGAAGACCGAACATTTGGAAGTTTGATCCTCCTCTGATATAACTATTCTCGTAGCATTAGTCTTTACCTGTTAATCTTAGGGGCGAAAGGAACTGCTATCTTTTCTCAAGCGAAGGAAGTACAAGGAGATGATGTTGGCTGATTTGGAAAAGAAGCGCCTTCGACTATCTCCACTGGATATGAGGTTCCATCTCCGCGATCTGATTGGTTCGGGTCACTTGAAATCCTTTCAGACAGCCAGTGGCTTGGTTGTTAGTGTTGTGAAGGACTAATTTCAGGTGCACACCACCGGCAACATACATTATTTTCCTTTCTTTCTGCTTTTAGTTTTGCTATTGGATCGCCATTTTTAATTTGAACATTGTGGTCAATGAATGCCAACCAGATGAGTGCTTTACCCGTATCCCCTTTCATTCTTTGCTTTAACACGGGGTTGATGTTAATATTATGAGGTCTATTTTTTTCCTCTTTTTTTTGTTTATTTTTTTAATTTATTTTATTTTTTATATTTTTTTAAAAGAATAGAGCATGGGATTTATTAAACAAAGAGAAATGTTATAAAAGGGGGCGAGATCATCAGAGAATCAAAGTTACGATCTTCATTCACTCAGTTTTGTTTACTCAGATGACTACGCATCTTTGAGCTGTCCAGTTATTATGGCTTGTTCGTTTCTCATCAGTTTTTGTATTATGACCTTTGCCGTTAACTTTATGCGCACCATTATGATCCAGTATGAAGGTCATATACCAATTCCTCGAGCAGTCTGGTCTGTCATTAGTAGAAGCAATTAAAGTTCATTTATGTTAAGACTGATTAATTTGAACTAGCTTTTGTTTCCATGACTTCTATTTTTATTGTTAAAAATGATTGCATTACATTGAAGCCTAATGTATTAAGATAAAGGAGATATACATCCATTTTCACCGTGTCTTTGAATAACATGCTGCATCCCTTACATTTGACTAACAAAATCACCTCTCCTGTCAGAGTGCATAGTGTTTCCAAGGTAACCGAAGACCATAGAATGACAACTTAGCTCTTATAATGAAGCAAATTGCAGTTGTGATCGCTCTTCACCCCCATTATCCCTGATCTGATTTGTTCTCTGTCTACGTGTTTGTTTGCACTAATTTACCAATTTTAACGACATGATCGGAATGGGCAGCGTATCGATTCAGTGGATATATGTTTGCAGATTCGTTAATAGGATATTGTAAGCTGTCATGTGTATTTGCCAGACAATAATGGGTGGTTATGGTAAATAAATGATAAAACATTAGGAAACTTTACAAGGGGTAGGGGATAGTTTGCCCATTTTGATGGGGAGGTAAAGCAATGTTGAAAATGGCTAGATTTATCATTCGGCATAATTATGTTTCAAATGGGCTTGATATTCAGTTATGGCTATAAGGATTTGTGTTAACACGTTCGAATTGAAAAATTGTATAAACTTCTGCTGTTTTCAGGTATAAAATAGTTACAACTGAAATCCTAAAATTTTGCCCCTTTCTTGTTTCTATCCAATATGAACACTGTTTTAGTGACCAAAGAATATGCGAATTTTCCTTGAGCATTCGCAACAGATTGGTTAAATGGTTATTTTTAGTTATTTTAGCTAATAAAACTACAAAAAATGCTAAAAACATGCACACACAAAGTTTAGGTAAAATCTTGGCTATTTCCACAATTGCTACATTGATTAGGTAAAAATACTCATTAAGCTAAAATACTCTCTCTCTACTCTTTCTTTAATCTCTTTTCTATCTCTCTGTCCATTATTTTCTTTTTCTTTTTCCCTATTTTTAAAAAGTTTATAATTTAAAATTTATCTAATATATTTTTGCATGCTATACACGGTATTAAAAACTTACAAACAATACTTCAATAAGAGATCTATATTGACATAAATTTTATGATTTTGTATCAAAATATCAAAACAACATTTTAGTTATCAAAAAGATAATTTTTGGTCATCAATGTCAGTTTTAAATTTATTTATATATTAATAAAAATATTAATTTGTATCAAAAAATATATTAAAAAAAACATTTTAATTATCAAAAAGTTAATTTTTGGTCATCAATGTTAGTTTTAAATTTATTTATATTGATAAAAATATTCAGTAGAAAAGCATAAAAAATAATTGAAATTATAATCATTAGATAAAATAGCTAATCTGATGTATGAAATAGCTGAAAAATAAATAGGTAAAATAAAAAAAAAAAATATGTTTTTGAGCTATTTTGACGTGGATGCTCTGACATGCTCCAAATAGAAAATGGCATTGATTTCTGTAGTTGTGATAAAGTGTCACCAAACAATTACTGAGTGCATATCCTAAACTCATTTCTATTTCTGCCCAATATGAATATGAAGCTGACTTTTTTTACAAGTATATGATACTGAAAGTTGAATCAGAATTGGCCTTCACATGCTAGGATGCTCCATTTAGAAAATCGTTCGGTAGTTCTACCATTATGAAATGTTACATGCTAATGGTGTTTCATTCCTTCTTTTTCCCACTACTGTTATATGAATGATGATAATTTCAATATTGAAAACAGTAATGGATATTGATTTATTCCGATAACTTGGGTCATCCAATCTAAGTTTGGATCTTTGAATAAATTTGGTTATGCAATTAGAAATCAGAAGAACTTTCACTTACTGATTCAATACCACCCACAAAGGGGGGAAAAAAAAAAAGAAGTAGAAATTCCAAGAATATCTGCATTACTAATTCAGTAAAAGAATCACACTCAAATATATATCAAAATCATTTTATTAACCATGGAGTAATCATTAAACTAATTAATTAAAACCAAACTAGTACTTGAGATTTGGAGTAAAGTTTAATTTGTTTGTAGTTCGAATTAGATAGATCATTAAATATTATGAAGACAACGGATACGATAATGATGTTGACCATGGTACCTGTGTACCAAAGCGGTAAGAAAACATGGGGTTATAGAAAATAATTTCTCTAGAGATTTACGTTTCCCGCCCCTTTATTTTGCCTTGCCCATTGTTTTCACCTTGTTGCTACATATCGGGTGGTTAGATTTAACTAAACTCCCTCCAACTCTGTGCAAAGCTTTAAACTAATTGACAAATTGATGTTAATTGTTACTTTCGATATTGCATATACTTGTTTTGTTTGAGAATGCAATAAGAATTTGGAGTTGTGAATATAGTTCACAGAGATACTTTGGCTTGGGAATTCGTTTATCTTTGTTTTTCAATTTTCATGTTCTCTCTTTGATATGTAATGGTTCGGGGAATTCTTTCCAGGGGATGTTTACATAGCTTTTCTGGAAATGCTGCCTCACAGGTTTCTTCTGCTCGGAGTCAACAGTAATTTTGTGTGTGAATGAATTGAAGCAAAGGTTCATGTTACACTAATTTGACAATTCTCTATACAATTTTGATAACTTTTATTTGATTTTGGTCCTTACGGTGGAAATGATGCGAATATGTCGCTTTCAATGGGGAAAACCAGAAATAATTCAGGCGGCTGTGCTCACGTGTCATTATTCCTATTGATCTCGGTATAGGTATTGACAAAATAATAGCTTTACCCTGTCCTACAAGAAAGTTTAATGTTAACCTATTTTTTAATCCATAGTTTATTCAATAAACTTGATTTGCCAATATCATTGATATGTACATCTTATTTATTTGCCTATTGATGATGATTGTATAGGTGCTAAATCTAGCATTTGTTATTGCATATGTATTCTGCTGATGTTGAAATCTGTTCTTTATCAGTTCAATACAACATGTAGTTTGGAGCTAGCACAACATACAGACATTGAATAGCGTTAACATGATGGCTTGAAGTTGAGAGTTGTTAGTTTTGCTTTTGGCTTTTATTGTAAGAATATTAACTTTGTTACTGTAAATGATTTATTTGGACCCAACTCCACTTGGCTTCAACATCATCTAAATCGACTGGTTTGTTGCTATATGATGCATCTAACGGTGTTATTTCATATCGTCTCAACTGGTGATTTTTAATGTCATGATATGCATAATTGATTTTCCTGGATAAATTGGCAAGCGTTCGTAATAGTAATTGTACTTTATTATCTCAATTTTCATCATATCCATATGGTAGTTTAGGCATTTGCGAGTGCCAGCATTGAAATTTATTTCAAGGCAAGTACTTTTCGTCCAAAAATTTCATGATCTTAGATTTGTGTTTCCAGATGGGTGGCGACTTTTCTAAGCTTTAAGGCATGAGACTTATGGATAGTTTGCATATGAATGAGGCGTGCAAGATTTATTATTTGATGTTTTAAGCATTTGTGCGTTACGGTATTTTGTATTGCTTATTAGACTTGACATGCTATAAGCGATTAGGTGTCTTATATAAAGGCGAACTTATTTAGTAATCATACAGTGCGCAATTTGATGATCATAGGGTTCAGGGCATGTATGCTTGTATACAATAGTTTGTACACAATGATTGATGAGTGTTCAATAAAGGATTTATTTCGTTGTACATATGAAGTTGTGTTCAGTATGTGTTTTCATGTAATTTGAGACTCAGTTAGGATCGAATGAATACGAGCAGCTCCCTTTACATCAATAAGTTCGGATTTGTGGATGGAAACCGTGAAATATGGTTTTCTTGTTCTGTTGTGAATGGAGAATGCTTGCGGCTTTTAATTGTAAGAAATATAAAAATTTGTGTTTTCTGCTAGGAAAACCCTGTGGTCTATTTTCTCTCACATTCGGTTAACATGAAAATCAAAAAATTATGATCGGACCGTGGCGAGATCACTGGTATCTTGTGGAATTGACCACATTTAGTAGTAACATATTTCAAATTGCTGATAGTAACAGAATAACTGATGCTTTGGCACTGATGAAAGAAATTAGTTATCCATTAGCTGCTTATTAGCTTAATGACAAAAAAATATTTGATATTAAGTATTCTACTTGGCTAATTCACGGAGTTGGGTTATGCTCCTATACGTCCACTTGATTTTCTTTTCCTTGTTTTCGTAATAGAATTAGAATCTTAGGTATGCAACTTCTACTGAAAAATACAACTTGTTCATACCTAGATTCTCTTCGTGTCTTGTAAAGTTCAACTTTCATTTAATGAAGAATAAATGATGATTGTGATCAAACACTATCGAGTTGGAGGTGCCAAAGGATGGGGTCTAAAATCAAATAATGGAGGTACTGAACGTCGTAAAAAATTATTATGAAAGGGTTTGCAAATTGTAGTGAAGAATACAACTTGTACATGCATAGATTCTCCATGTTTTGTGAAGTCTTAACTTTCATTATGTTATTTTGTGATTGAGAGTAGGGGTTTTAGATGTTTGGTTTGGGTGGATGGAGACTAAAAATAAAAAGCAAATCAATCACTAACGAGCGATTCAGTCTGATTCGATTTTGTAAGACTCATATAACGAATCCCAAAAAAAAAAAAAAACCTATTACCCATCCGTTCAGTTTGGGAGTCATGAAGTTCAATACTTAACCAAAACAAATAAGAGTCCCTTCTGTTGTGCAATGATATTATAAGATTAAATGACAAGGTTTATTCCCCTAGCCTTCTTCTAAAAATAACCTTAAAAGAAAATAAATAATTTTTAAAATTTACCACAGCCCATGTATGACAAAGTTCAAAGGAGAAAATAGAAACAGTATCGTCATTGCACTGTGGCATAATGATGCTTTTCTCCAAGAACCTACAGAGAGATTCTGGTGTCATAGAAGTCGTTTCAACTATCGGAAGGAGCAACCAGTGTATATTTTAATTTATCTTCTTATTAAAGTAAATACTCTAGTTACGAGGCTTTTTTACTTAGATGGCAAAGGTAGCCCACAATATACTGATTCAGGATGCCTGTGCAACAAATTACTGATACGGTATATCTATTTTTAATTCTTTATTATTGGTAATGACGAAATATTATTTGTGTGACTAATTCGCTATTACTAATGGTGAAATACAACTTTTTTTCCATATAATTTGTCGCTGCCAGTGGTGATTTTTTTTTTTGGTAGTTTGCCAATAGCAATGGTGAATTGTATAAGCTAACATTATAGCTGTACTAGTCTCCTCTAATTGCTAATGACGAATAACAATTATTTTTAAAACCCTCTAAATCGCTACTACTAATGACAAATTGCAGAAAATAAAATAAAAATTATATTTCACTAATAGTATTGGCAAATTATATAAAAAATTAAAACTATATTTTGCCATTAGTAATGGCGAATTAGATAATAAATATTTTTTCATTACTAACGGTGACCATATCAAGAATTTGTGGCATATATGTCCTAAATCAGTAATATTAGAGCCAATTTGTACCATCGGGGTAAAAAACAAAACCCTTCTTATAAACCATTTTTTTCGTCTCAAACTATCTAAAGAAAGGTTTTCTTTTCTATGCGTATAGGCACATGCGTATGCTTTCATGTTCTATTTTCCTTGAAGTTTTGTTGACTTCACGGAAAAGAGAAAGATTCTTCTTCTTGTAGGTTAACCTTTTATTGTTCATGTTGTTGATCAATCAGTTACCAAGTTGTACATTTAAGTATACTTGAGGTACATGTGTTATTTTTTAAAGAGGGAAACAATATTCTATTGATATGTGCAAAGAGTATACAACGATTGTATCTATATACAAGGTACGTAGGAACTGGGCAAGTTATTAAGAATAATATAAAAGCATAACTAATAACAAAACTTAAGACTCCCCTTCAAATTGGAGTATGAAGATCCGTAATACTCAACTCCGACATAAATAACTGGTCTAAATCTCAACCAAGAAGCTTGATGAACACATCAACGAGCCAAAAATGCATGAAGAATAAAGAGGTGCTACCTAGAGCATTAACTTGTAAAGACGAGATGACAATCAATCTCAATGTGTTTTGTGCGTTCATAAAGCACATGATTCCTAGCAATGTATGGAGCAAATAGTCATCACAAAATAATATAAATGCTTCAGGAACCGTACCCTAAGTCATGAAGAAGGCAATCAACCATACTAACTCACAAGTCGTGGTAGCCATCACACGGTACTTTGCCTTTGCAGAAGAATGAGAAACAAAGTCATGCTTCTTGGAACGTTAAGAAACGGGACTAGAGCCCAAAATAATAAAAAAATCAGTTGTAGAAGGACAGGTGGTCGGATAACTAGCCCAATTAGAGTTTGTATATCTAGTAAGCTGTAGATTACAATCAAAAGAAAAAATAATCCATGTCCAGGCGTACCTTTCACGTAGCGGAGGATATGATAAATAGCTTGTTAGAGAATACACCGTGTTGCTGCATAAACTGGCTAAGGGAGTTAACTGCAAAAGAAAAACAAGGCTTTGTAATGGTCAAGTAGATGAGACGTCCAATGAGATGATGATATAGGCTAGGATTGGGTCAAAGATGCATATTTTGTTCCATCAGAAAAGTAGCTCGAGTAGCACCCAAGTGTCTAGAATCAGTGAGAATATCTAAGGCATATTTTCACTGAGACAGAAAGATGCTACTAGAAGTATGTGCAACCTCTAAGCTCAAAAAGTTCTTCAAGGTCCCTAAATCCGTGATACGAAAATGGTCAACAAGTACTTGTTAGCAGCTGCAATACTCTTGTAGTCTTTCCCTACAACAACAATATTATCAACATAAACTAAAATAGCAGTAAAGGAATTACTCGCAAAACTAGTACATAAAGATTGATCCAACTAAGACTGTCAACAACCTGTTGATATGAGTACCAAGGAAAGCTTCGAATACCAATTGTACGATGCTTGCTTGAGGTTGTATAGAGACTTATAAAGTCAACATACACGATTTTCGTCTTGTCGTGCATGCCCAGGTGGTAACGTTATATAAACCTCCTCATCGAGCTCAAAAAGCTTTGTGTACATTCAAGTTGTATAACTCCCAATTACGAGTCATGACCATAAACAATAAACAATAAATATTGAACAGTAACCAATTTGGCCATCGGAGCCAACGTATCATGAAAATCCAACCCCTCAATTTGTGAATAAGGCTTCACCACCAAATGTGTCTTGTAATGCTTAATGGAACCATTTGTATGTAGCTTAGTCCTATAAACCCACTTACAACTAATGGGTCTCTTGCTAGGTGGTAAGGGTACTGGGGTCCAAGTCCGATTAGCCTCGAGTGTTCGAAGCTCGGTCTCCATGACATCACATCAATGTGAATATTGCACATAGGAATGGTAAGTAGTAGAGTCATAAATATTATTAACAGCAGTAAGTAAGGCAAGATAAGGTAAAGAAAAATGAGAGTAAGAAAGATAAGTGGAAATAGATATATTGTACAAGTAGGCACAGGTTGAGCAACTGTGAGCGTGGACGAATCCAAAGGAAATATGGGGAAATCAAAATCAATAATGCGGCTAGGTCACTTGTAATGTCCTGGAAATTCTTATAATTTTTTTGCGCAAATGAATAATATTATTATGAGTTATAATATATTATTTATTGTATATTGGTGGATTCATTGTTGTGGTGTAGATTCGTATTCGTATAGAATAGTTATAATATGTGGGTTATTGTTGTTGTGCTTTAGTGTAGTGTGAAAGCAACTGGAGTATACGATGCCTGTCCAATGGGTGGTCCGTAGCCGAACATGTTGCCAGACAATTGTTCTTGAGCTAAAATTGGAAATTTTCTAAGTAATTTTCCTTGTGTCTAATGATATGTTCAAGGATGCCCATAGCCAGATAGTTGCTGGACAACCGACTCTATGTTGTTGGACAATACAATTTTCTGGGTTTCACACCCTTTTGACCATATATCAATCAAAAGTAGAGAAAAGTCACATTTCTTCTTCATTCCAAAAAATTAGAAAGAGAGAAAGAGAGTTGTGTGGTAGTTTTAAGCTTCAATCAAATTTCTTACGATCTATCTTCATTCGTTAATCATCCATTATTAAAAATTAGATATTCAGAATCTCCATCACGAGGGCTACATTTTGGAGTAAGTTTCTTCGTCTCTTCTTCGTGTTTGTCTTTCCTTATTTTTTTGTGTCATTTGAGTTCATCGAAATAAACTTGTCAAACTTCTTCCTTACATCTTGTAGATGAACTTTGTGTATAGGTTTGTCTTGATTCAAAGGGCGTAGCTAGATCAATCAGGATGGTTTCAAGAGCTTAATCGGATGGTTTTGAGGTATGGATAGATAATGAATAATAATATAAACTTAAGTTTGTATGTGTAAGCAACATATGTATCGTGTTTGATTGCGTGTTTGAGTATAGTGTGTTTTGTATGGTTTATTTGATTTATTAATTCAATTGTGTGGCATATAAATTCATGTCGTAGGCGTAGCATATACTTATACCATGCAGATAAGTGTAGTCTGCAAAGCATATGTAGACGTGGCATGTGTTATAACATTGATAAGTGTGGCTTTCAATATATATTGTGGTGTGGAATATGAAAGTTTTGTTTAAATGCGTGGCTTCTAAAATGCATAGTATGTGTGAATTAAAAAGAGTGGAAAATTGAATGCTTTTCGAGAAAAAAAAGCATGTAAAGCATAGTTCAGTTTCAGCCTTTTATATTTCTTTTTAGGACACATTATCGCCATTTCTAAATGCGTGGATGCATGAAATTAAGGATGAGACCTGGAGCCTTATCGTAAGAGTCGGGAAACTTGCATAAGGAACATTTCAACAGCTCAGTGTGTTGATACATACAAGATTTGGGCCTATAATATGACATATCGAGATATGTTAATTATAGGTAGGGCATGCGTGGTAACCCAATCATAGCTATGGAACATAACTATCCCACCTTTATAAAATGTGTGGAGATACTAGTTCCAACTTTCCTTGAGTCATTGTCGGGTTGTGTAGGCATGATACGTAGTCGTGAAGCATAGTACGTGAGTTGGCATTACATTTCACTTCATTCGTAGTACATTATAGTCTATATTCATTTACTTTCTTAGTCAAAACATGTATAACATTAATACGTAGTAATTTGTTGTATATTCATATACAAGATAATACATTTCAAGTACTACATAGCCTCATTTTTATCATGTTGATTGATAATCTAACCCATATATTTTTGTATATATTTTCTTGTTTAATATTTGTTGTAAGTGTGGATGCCAGTACAAGGCATACTTGATTTGAGTTGATGTAGTTGCAAGGTATATTTTCTTGTAGCAAGATTGTAGAGGCTTATATTTGACTTTTAGTTTGTACTTGGGAAATGAAAAAATAAGTATAAGCTCATTTATTTTTGGGACAAGCATTTAGCTTTATATGTGTAAGCAAACTAAGGAAGTTTGTTTTGACATTGGAAGTTGTTGAATATATTTAAAGGCGTTGTTTATGAGTTGTTGTAGTTGTGATTGTAGCATTGTGGATAGTTGTGGTATTTCTCCTTTCTTTTTCTTACTTTCTATTTCTTTTTATTCTATTTCTTTTCTTTTATATATTTGGATCATGTCCCCAGATTTGTGAAAATTTTGGGTTATGACAGGTGGGTATCAGAGCTAACTAGATTATGTAAACCTAGGTGGCTTGCAAGTAAGGTCTAAGGTCAAGTCGTGAGCTGGATTGCGATGCGTATTTATTAGTTGCATATCTTTTTGTGCTTCGTGCTTAATGTATAATACTTCTTGCATTGAATAATATTGTGAGACGTTGAAGTTTAAGATATATATAATTGTAGACTTACATCTTTTCTTCTTTCTTTAATTGTGTTAAGAAGTTAGTATGGTGGGCAGTAGAGGTGCTAGATGCGGTGGTCAATGCAGATAAGTAATGGGTCAGGGAGGTAGAACAAAAGGACGTGGTACAGGGGTAGCACAACTGATGCGCACTTGCACTCGTACTATTGAGGATATTGAGGAGTAGAATCTTCCTCTTCTTGAGGAGATTACTGACAAGGAGAGCATGGAGAAGTTTGAAAAAGTGGCTCTCGGATCTCAACCTCATATTCTGCCACGTACTTGTCCCCAACCCAGAATGGGAGGGTTTGCGTAAGCGAACCTTGTGCCAAAACTGGAAATAAAAAATATCGGTGGACTTTGACCTCCGAAGTCCTCTAATATGTGCTAAGACATAAAAGCGGCTTTCAATCATTTAGTGAAGAGTTTGAGGGGGGATAATGAGACTCTAGACTCAATGGCTCAATAATATTTTTGAAGGATGGATCCTCTTATCTTTAAAGGAGATTCTTAGGCTAACGTGGTCGAAAAATGATTGGTGGAGGTATAGCATATTTTTAAATCACTCCAACTGATAGATGATGATCTTCGGATGGTGACAGAGCCATTTTATCTTTGGGGCAAGGCGGTTGAATGGTAGAAGAGCCATAAGGAGCCATATGACCAAAATAACTTTACTTCGACCACTTTTCGCAACCTATTCTTGGAGGAATTCTTTCATGAGAGTCTTGAAGAAAACAAGATGATTTTGTTAACCTTCTTCAACGAAATATGAGTATGCATGAGTGCCAAATGAAGTTCACCAATCTTTCTTATTATGTACCAAAACTCGTTTCTACCGAAAAGCTTTGGTATCATTGGTTCAAGAATGGTTTGCACTCTACTATTCAAACCCTTATGGCTTTAGATCTTCACGAGACATAAGCATTGTATAAGTGCTACAGTAAATGTTAAAGCTAACTTAATGACTAAGCAATGTATTTTGGATTCTTGTCTTTCGGGCCAATCTTCGCATTCACATTCGGTGCACGATTTGGGGATGGGTTTGGAGAGTCATGGTAGTAGTGATGGTAGTGGTGATGATTTGAATGCTAGTAGAGGTAGTGATAGGAAAAGGTCGTGATAAAATTTTTCTTTAATTCTCATGGGTGATCTTAGCCCTTTCAATTTTCATCTTCTGGTTCAATTGTTCATGGTTCAGCATGTTATAATTATGGCCATCAGAGCCATTTAGTACGTGATTGTACTTATACTGCAATATGTTGTCTATGTGGTGCTGAGGGACATGTGCAGTCTTCTTGTCCGATGGTTGTTTGCTGTTGATATGGTAGTAGGGTCATATGCAGTCGTGGTATCCCAAGCACTTTTTTGTTCCTAGTAGTTCTTGTAGTCCTGTGTAGTTTTCTCCTTATATGGTAGCTTCCAGGCTACCTTATGTCGCACCTTTTTCTTCTAATAATCAGGGTATGGGATCATGTCGTAAGGGTTAGTAGGGTGGCAGTACTCGTGGTTCTTATTTGCAGAGCCAATTTCAGTAGGCTCATGCCTTTGCGATATCTGAGGCTCCTGACATGGCCAAGCCTTAC
>MKEJ01023655.1:0-13762 GCA_001753735.1 Embelia ribes | reverse complement strand
TTATTTAATATTATATATTATTTATTTAACCTTACATATTTCAAATTTTTCGGATTTTTGGGATCGGAATTTGACTTATTTTCAGTTCCTCAATTAGTTCGGTTCGGAATTTGTTTCTTGAGTTCGGAAAATTGATTTCGGTTCCAAAAATTTCCGAAACCAAACCGATGTTCACCCCTAATTTAATATACAAGACCACACTAAATAATACCAGGGGCCTATCACTTTAATTATTAGTTTTGCATCATTTATTTTATTAGCTTAGTGATCAACTCTTTCCTATTGAGAAATCCCATAGAGTATTAGGAATAAGAAATAACTTTAATACTTAGATTAAATTTAAAAATTTTGAAAAACTAATTATGCGTTAGAAATTTTTTAGGACATATCAAGATTAGTAGTAGATCCTAATATTGATAAATTCGGTACTTTATGGATAAAATTACACCATTCCCTAATATAGTTGCTAGTTTATTTCATGTACATTTCAGGAACAATAAAAAATTATCACAAAGTTTCTTGGGAAATTCTACAATTGAAATGATTTTGATCTTCTACATTAATATGCGTAATTCAAACCATATGCCATATTTTCACCTGCTCCAACTCTAATTTAATATACAAGGTCGGCATTTTAAAAGGAGCAAATTATAATAATTATGTTTTTACTAATGAACAAATTTCCCTATAATTTCACCTCAATAATTTAGTTCCTAAATTTCACAAAAATGATTGAATTGGTATCCATTTCTCAGTTAACGTAAAATGTTCTCACTTAAACAAAACATAAATTACTCGAGGGCATACCATATTTCATCTACAATTTGTTAATTTTTTTTAGGAATTTCCAGTTGAAATTGTGAGAACAAATTAGACAAATTTATTGACTTGTACCTTTTAAATACAAAAAAGAATATTTTTCAAACAAAGAAACAAATAGATGTAAATTAAAAACGTTACCTTTTAATGTCAAAAATAAAATTCCAGCTAAAAAGTTGGAAACGTAAAGAGGCACAATATTTTTAAGTAAAAATAAAAAATGAAAAATATGAAATTAAAAAACTCCTAGGAAACCCATCTTTAGCAAAAAAAAAAAGGGTAAAAAAGAGTGACAATCATATCTGCATTGCTGGCTTTGTTTCTTAATCATTATTGCTGGCAAAAAATATTAAATATATAAATAAGTCACATATGACACGTCAATAGGTATGAAAAAACCTACAGACATATTATATCTCCACTTCAAATAACAATATTACAAAAAAACGTTACTCACTTCCACAAGTCACCAACTCTCTCTCTCTCTGTCTCTCTCTCTCTGTCTCTCTCTCCGAGTCCAACCTCCTGCCATGTCCGTCAACTACCGCGGCGGCTCCACCATCTAATCCACCGCCATGGGCAACTGCAACGCCTGTATTCGACCCGACTCCGGATCCGACCCCGACAACAAGAACAAGAACAAGAAGACGAAGAAGAACCCTAGAGAGAGAAAGCCGAACCCGTTCTCCCACTCCCCGGCCCCAATCCGCGTCCTAAACGACGCCGTATCCGTCCCCCACCGCTCCCGAATCTCCGATAAGTACGTTCTCGGCCGCGAATTGGGCCGCGGCGAGTTCGGGATTACCTACCTCTGTACCGATAGGGAGACCAAGCAAGCCCTAGCTTGCAAATCCATCTCCAAGAAGAAATTGAGGTATCAAGGGTTTGTTTGGTTACAACTTTTAAGCTCAAGCTTTTATGTTTTTTTTGCTGCGCGGTTAAAAGTTTTAGGACATTCAGCGTTTTTATCGTGCGGGAAAAAAAGTAGCTTAGCTTGTTTGCTAAAAAATTGCATCCAAACAAAGACTAAATTATCAGTTGCCAGTTGTACTAAAAGATTAAGCCTCTAGTTGGGGTAAATTTTAGATTAATTATTATATTATTATCTAACGCTCTGTCCGGCAGATACAGAGAGGACTAGTTTAGCGAATCAAGGGATACATTAAAATATATAATTGGAGAGTGGCCCAATTCTTTTTACACCTTTTGATCGGATTTACTCTCGATACAAGATTTTTTTTTTCTTGTGATTTTCAAGATTTTTATTTTATTTTTATAAAATTACTGTGTCTCGAGGAAGATTACTGTAAAGTGAGGAAAATTTACTGCAACTAATTTAAATTAAAATTTCTATTAGTATATTGTTCTGATTTTGTAGTATTTTGTTCTTAGAATACATTGAAATACAATAATTCTTGTATTTTACAAGAAAAAGAATTATTGTATAGAGAGGAATTCCCTTTTGGTCAACTTTAAATTTGAAACACCTGGCATTTGAATCAATGCTTTACATCCCAACCGTTTTTGATGACAGGTGTAAAAGCGAATTCAACTACCTCTGAGAGAAGTCTTTCCAAAACAAAATTTCTCTTCATGTGAGATTCATGTGCCACAAATGTCTTTTTATTTTTCCGAGCTTCTATGAAACTTTCCAAAAATGTTAAAGTTTATTTCTCAATGTAAAAATTTATTATTCATAATTATTTTATTAAAAAAATATTTCTTTTCCACAGTAAATTGAGGGAAGTAATTTTTATATTTTATCATAATATATATATTTATTCTAATAATTTTTAACAAATTTTTTAGAAAGACCGGTGTTGATGATTTCTAAAATACATATTCAAAGTAGTAATTTTTAAAAATTTTTTTAGAAAGACCGGTGTTGATGATTTCTAAAATACATATTCAAAGTAGGAGAAACGGGTTACTGTGAGTGCTCTTTCCAGTTTGGGTCCTCTCAATTTGTAGGGAGAGCATGATGGTATATTTTCTTTTTTACCTTAATATAATATATTATTGGTTTAATGGAGCGGTGTAGTTTATCTGCGGAGAATCAAATTGAAAACTATTTACCAATGTTACCATAAGCTCAAGGTGTTTGTAGGGTCTAACTTTTAAGTAACTATATCATTTTCCAGGACTGCTATCGACATTGAGGATGTGCGTAGGGAGGTGCAGATCATGGCGAGGTTGCCGGATCATCCCAATGTGGTGAGATTGAAGGCCACGTATGAAGACAACGAGGCTGTGCATCTTGTGATGGAGCTCTGCGAGGGCGGTGAACTGTTTGATAGGATAGTGGCAAGGGGGCATTACAGCGAGCGAGCTGCCGCGGCTGTGGCGAGGACGGTGGCGGAGGTGGTGAGGATGTGTCATGAGAATGGGGTCATGCATAGGGATTTGAAGCCGGAGAATTTTTTGTTTGCGAATAAGAAGGAGAATTCGCCCCTCAAGGCCATTGATTTTGGGCTATCCGTGTTTTTTAAGCCTGGTATGAAATATTTCTTTATTTTTATTTCGGGCTATCTGTGTTGAAGACTAAAAACTTATGAAATGATTCATGTTATGAAAATTATGTACTGAAACTCTACAAACAAATAATGTGGTTAGATCCTTTGTGTTGTCCATACTTTTAAGAAAAGATCAAAGCATAATATGTAAACATATGTGTTTGTTCAGTTTCCGTACATGATATTTTGTACATAAGTCATCACTCTTTTATTTATTTTGGGCTATCTGTGTCCAAGGCTTGATTTTTGTTAAGTAGATCACTTGAATTTTGTGGTTAGGGTTGCGGTATCTGGTTTTAGATGAGTTTTAGTGTATTTATTTATTTCTTTGTTAACTGGGTTTTTGTTCTCTCCTGAAATTGTAAAATAGGAAGATGTGATATTTTTAGTTTTTCAAACCTTGTGTCTTATTTTGTAAATCTTTTGAATTTGCAATTGGGCATTTCAATTTGAAATGGGTTTTATATCAGTCTTTTTTGTTACTGGGATTTTGTTTTCCCTGAAATTACCTATAAATCTTGTGAATTGCTGACATGGGTTATCCAAAAATCTGTTCTTCGAAAATAAATATATTGACATTTAAGGAGATTGATTGGTTTTTAAGCCTTTGGTAGATTTGGTTCCCATCTCAGGTTGAGCTTTTAATTTGGGAAATGAATTTAAGAGATAGTTTTAAGTTTTATTTTTTATTTTTTTAAGTGAAGTGAAGGGAATATTTATGGTATTTTCCCCCTTATTCTCTTTCGATTTATTTTTCTACTATGACCTTTTCTTGTGTGTAATTAATTGTTCAATTGTTGGGTCCAATTTCTCTCTCTTTGTTTGGAATATTCATCGTACTCTCTTGACTTTTTGCCAATAGTTGCTAGCTGGAGTCAATTTTATTCTATTAGTTTAGCTAAATGTTCTTATATTCAATTTGTATAATAAAAAATTTGATGATTGTTCATTTTTTTATTTTTTTATCCGGTTTTATAAACAGGAGAGAAATTTTCAGAGATCGTAGGGAGTCCGTACTACATGGCTCCTGAGGTTTTGAAACGCAACTATGGACCAGAGGTTGATATATGGAGTGCTGGAGTAATCCTCTACATCTTGTTATGCGGAGTTCCTCCATTTTGGGCCGGTATTTTTTTTCTTTCTAATATTTTTCCGATTTTTCTGCCCACAAACATGATAGAAATATTCCATTCCGTAGTTTAATTCCAATTTTTGTGGTCTTGATTATTGTAGAAACTGAACAGGGAGTTGCTCTGGCAATTCTGAGGGGGGTGCTCGATTTCAAGAGGGAGCCATGGCCTCAAATATCTGATAATGCTAAGAGCCTTGTGAGGCAGATGTTAGACCCTGATCCACGAAAGCGTCTGACTGCTCAACAAGTGCTTGGTAAGATTTAAAAAATTTTTACTTTGTCAACAAGAGATTGCCATTTGCTATTATATTATTTAGTTGAAATTTTCAGTTGGTTCTTGCGGTGGTTGATAATCGCTTGAGTTTGTGGTGCTGCATCTCTCTCTTACCATTATACAAATTATGGATATTATGTTCGGTTTAATAATTCAGAGTGGATCTAGTCTTTGTGAGGTTACCAAACAATGAGCAGGCAACCGACTACAAGAGAATATTCCATTTTTTGCATTGGTGGTTGTGTGGAAAATGTAAAGAAATATGGGAAATGAAATAGAAAGAACAACAGTTTTTGGTTTGCATAACAGATAAGAACGACAAAAAATAATACAAATTACTTGCATTCTCGACTTTACAGCTCTATCTGAATAAAATCATGGTGAAGAACAAACCTTTTCCTTTATCCTTGAGACTTGTGTTAGAGAAACTAATCTGTTGCATTTGGTGGTTTCAAATATTGAATACATTTGTAGTTAACAGTAGACATTCCGAAAATATCCAGCAGAAATTAGTGATTAATGCTGATAACTGTTTAATAGTTCGCAATTGTAATCACCGTCAATCTTGCTAAAACAAACGTTACACCATTATCATCATCCAAACCTTAAAAATCCCAATAAATAGGAATAGGCCAAATGAAACAGAATAAGACATCATGTCGGGTTGTTAATGTGAATTTTTCAATGCCGTTCATTCCTATTGAAAGCCATTTGTTCGTCCAATATCGTAATACGCATTGTGTGTGTGTGTGTGTGTGTGTGTGTGTGTACTGAGCATTAGATGTCTGCTTTGGGGTTTAGTCCAATGCTAGCTTTAGATGTGATCCCGATAGGCTGCCCCTGATGAATGTCCCTTTCACCACAATTATCTGCTGCTATAACTTCCGAAAAATAGGAAAATATGTAGACCGCTTGCTACATATCTATAACCAGTGACCACTATAAGTGCTATATGTTACTTTTGATTCTGGGCAGTTTGCTTTTCAGACAAGCTATTGTGACAAGCCCTTACCTTCACTACATTCTCATTTTAATTTCATTTTACAAACACCTCACTCCTATCAATCTTTAATAAGCAAAACCACCCTACTCTGTCCATATTTTTTAAGGGGTTAAAAAATTTGGTATCTGTGGTCTAACTTCTAACACCAAAATTAGGTCTTCTCTTTTCTAGGAAGAAGCATTGATATATGAGGCTGGTATCATATTGTTTTATCTTGGCTCGAAACTGTAAAACTTGTGTCTATGTGGTGCTTTATGTGCTTGGCATACATCGTCATATTCACATGCTCTTTCCCTTTACAAGGGAATTGGCAGCGAGGGATGTGGGTCTGAGTTGGACTATTAGGAGACATGAGTATTTTGGTCATTATTAGCATTCGTGGAGTGTTCCATTCCGGTACAACTTTTCTTATGAGGTAACTGAAGTAATGTTTATGTTCTTTCTCTTTCACAGAGCATCCCTGGATACAGAATGCAAAGAAAGCTCCAAATGTGCCATTAGGAGATATTGTTAGGACGAGGCTCAAACAGTTCTCCGTTATGAATAGATTCAAAAAGAAAGCTCTCAGGGTAAGTTTATCTCCTCATTTCATTCCTCTAAATTGTTGTAATTCTACTCATACAAAAACCTTTGAAAGTCCTAAATACTTTTTTATAACAATTATAAGGATTTGGTTCATTCAATTTTGTAGGTAATTGCGGAGCACTTATCTGTTGAAGAGGTGGAAGTTATCAGAGATATGTTTACATTGATGGATTTGGATAATGATGGGAAAGTAACATACGAGGAACTGAGGACTGGTCTTCGGAAGGTTGGTTCACAGTTGGCTGAACCTGAGATCAAGTTGCTGATGGATGTGGTGAGTGCCCCTGGCTACCTGTTTATTAATGATTTATAAATTATACGAATTATGTTATAACCCACGACTACTGTAGTAGTGCATAATCCACCTCTGCATTAGGTGGCCATGTTTCGACTTCGTCTTATCTTAGTGGACTGCCAAAAAAGAGAAATAGAAATAGAAAGGAAACAGAATGTTCTATATGAATTGATCTTTTGGTGTTTTTCATTCTTTGTTTTGTAAAATTCTACTTGATGTGTTGGTTTAGCAATCCTTTTTGCTTGAAATCACTGCTTCCTATGCTTGAAAAACATTGGTTAGCCCTTTTAATAATCACCACGAACTATATATGCAAATTTAGTTGTTTCCAAATATTGATTTTATCTGCTCCGATTAACATGTATTGCTTATTGGCTTGCCTTGACTAGAATTATGGTTAAATTTTTTACATATGCTTACTCATTTTTTTTCCCATTATTTTTACAAAATTTTAGAATTAATTCAGGGGTTTGTCATAGCGATAGCCAAACCAAAAGAGAGTTTATACTTTTTTTTTTTCGAACTGTATTCAATAAGAATATGAAACGCATCTGCCAATTTCCTAAGCAAAAAGTTCCTCTTCAACAATCCCTATTATCTCACGGGTTGTCAATGATCTAAGATGAAACTCGAGCTATTAAAGAGACGCTAGCTTGGGATTCTTAATCAATTTCACATAATGATTTGTGCAAAGGTTTCACACAAATAGTTTTATCTTTTAGTATCATTATCTAACTAATGGACCCTGTTATTTCAATGCGAGATAGGCTGACGTGGATGGGAACGGAGTCCTGGACTATGGAGAGTTTGTGGCTGTGACGATCCACCTACAAAGAATGGAGAATGATGCTCATTTCCGCAAAGCATTTATGTTTTTCGACAAAGATGGAAGTGGGTATATTGAGCTTGATGAATTACGAGAAGCGTTAGCTGATGAATCGGGTGAAACGGATTCGGATGTACTGAATGAGATCATGAGGGAAGTGGACACTGACAAGGTTTGGCATTCACTTCATTTTTTTCCACTGGTTTTGGCATGGTTTTTATTTTATATATATATATATATATATATATGTATATGTATATATACACACACTACATATTTTTGTGTCTCAACAAAAAATAATGGACGTGTATTTGAACTTGCATTGGTGATATTAGAAGGTTGGCAAATATGGAACTCTGAGGGTGGATTGAGAAAACAACCAGAATGCTAGTTGGTTTTTACTTCCGTTGTTTCTCTGGTTTAGGGATTGTAATCGTAGAGATATTTTTAGAACAAAAGCAAATGATTTTGTGTCATTATATGCTTGTCAAAATCATCTTTCTAAAATTAGGGAATTCAGGAAAAGTTCTGAAATTTGTTTCCAAAGTTGCTTTTAAAATGACTTCATCCAAAATTTATGTTTGGAACCCAAAACAGTTACTGACTGTAACTCAACGTAGAATAGGTTTAGGAAACGTGATTGAAGTACAAACACAACCTCAACTGACTCTACTACAAACAGCTTTTCTCTTCATTCGTTTAACGGCTGTACAAAAAATTTTCAGGATGGGCAAATTAGTTATGACGAGTTTGTTGCGATGATGAAGACTGGAACTGATTGGAGAAAGGCATCCCGGCAATACTCAAGAGAGAGATTCAAGAGCTTGAGTGTTAATCTTATGAAGGATGGTTCGTTGCAGCTTCAAGACGGACTTACTGGCCAAAGTTTGGCGGTTTGAGCTCAGGCTTATTCATATTCTTTTGTAACTTCGTTTGTAACTGTTTTTCATATCATCACCACATACTGTTTGAGGAATGTTCAGGTATGGGTTATGCACGATATAGTGAAAGTTTGTCCATAATATCTTCAAATTGTCGACGGGCATGTTGCAGTTTTCAAATTTGATTTTAATCTTGTATATTGGGTATTGTTATTTGTGTGATTGTTAGCTAGGTTTTGTGGGTTTTTTGTTTGTATTAAGGTTGTAGAGAGACTACCCAAAAGAGTTGTTAATTTGATATTTGAATTTATTGAAGATGATAAATTTCTGAGCTGTAACTGAGATTGTCTCTTGATCTCCTGAGGCTACCTAATCCTTCTTGTAATATGCTGTTTGTTTTTGACTTTCGGAATTATGTATGGTAATGAGGGAGAAGGTCCAGATCAACTTTGGAAATGACTTTCGCTTACCTCAAGAGTTGGTAAAAAAAAAATTTAAGAACCTGCAAAATGAAGGTAATTTTATGTAAATAAATAAATTTTAAATAGAGTAAATTGCGGCATTTTATAATCAAATGTTTGATCAGAAGGTGTTACGGCTCTTTGCAAGTGATGGTTTTCAGCCGTTGATCGCCCTTGCTTGCGAAACAATGTGTTTCGGCCGTTGATCAACCTTGCTTGTGAAACAATGTGCGCGCATCATCAACTATTAAGATCTATTACCTGTTAAGTGTAACAGACGCGAGTTACTAAAGTGATTGGTGTTGCTCAAGTGTTTAGGAGATTTAATCCTCCTGTGCAATGTCGAGTAAAGGACAAAAGGTTCATTGCTCACGGTCAGAACCATGTTGTATTGGAATTGCGAAAATGTGATTTGGGCTCATAATTAAGAAACTAAATTAGTACTTTGTATTATTGGTGACTTTATGGCTCGCTTAAACCATAGCCCATTTCATCGCTTGTTAATACCGCTAATGGTTTACATATATGTAAATTAGTTGATACATACAATCATGTTCAAAATAACTAGTCCCGGGCTGGGTATAATTCGATAAAGGGCATAAGCAACTTGTTAACAGTTGGGGCCTCGCTCTACTTCTTTTCTAAGTGATCCGAGAGCTAAGCCTGAAATTTAGGGATCATTTAGCAAATCGGTATTGGCATTACCAGACTAATTTTTTTCTTCCCAATTCTACGTATTATTGTAACACACAAAATTCAAGTCTAAATAATAAAGACTGAAAAATGTAGTAACAAATGATTTTATTGATTTAAATTTGATTTGAGTACAATCCTCTGAATACTTCGAAATAAAAGAATTTTAATCCTTTAATTTTTCATTTCAAATGCTTAATCTATTACTTTGATGGCTGGTTATGGATCAAATAAAGAATTTCACCTGAATAGTTGATACAAGATCTTCGAGCTTGATCTTTAATATTTTTTACTGTTATTCGTGTTCTTGAAGAAATATTGAACTTTAACTTTGAAATGCTCAGATATTCAAATAGTTTAAACTTTATTTTTTATTATTTCAGAGTTTTCCTCTCTTACTTTTTTGAAGAATAGGTTATTTGTGTTTTTCTAAATGAGTTTAAGACCTCTATTTATAGTGAAAAATAAGGATGTTTTGGATAAGTTCCAAATTATTTAGTAATTATCTCTACTATTTATTTAAGATATAATTAACCAAAAATTATATTTTATTTATTTAAGAAATAAATAATCTAATTTTGATTATTCAAAGTTTTATCTCTTATTATTTATTTAATAAAAAATTCATAAGAATTATATAATAACTATTTTCATAAAGAAAAATTATTATTGAACATCATCTTCTAATTTAATTTGAAGAAGAAAATTTCACTTATGTATTAAATAATTTTTTCTATATTTATTTAGTAGAAATGTCAATTAAATACATACTTTGTAATTTATTTGATATTTTAAAAGATAAGTAATATGTTTTTATTGGCCAAATTTTTTCATGTTTATAGTGGCATTAATGTGCCCGAACTTGCTATATTGGACTGTATCTTAGGTCCCGATAGCGTCGAGTGAGAGTGGTGAGTCAAGAGTTAAAAAAGTTTGTAGTGCGAAGAACCGCCACAGCTGAGTGCAGGATGAAAGATTATGGTATTTAATTTGTACCACATTTGATTTGAAGTGCAAAGAATTAAAAAGTCCATGAAAGATTACCGTGATTTAAAATGTTTATAGTGATTTAATCTGTACCATATTTAATTATTAATTTAATTTTAATCTATTGGCGATATATAACTAATTTGGATAAATGACATATGTGTATTTGTGATAGTTCTCATAATGAATAATGCATACTTGTTTTTCATTTAAGTTAAATGATGTATGTATTCTCTATATCGATGATGGATAAAAGTTAAATTATTTAATTATTGGTATATATTTTTATAAATAATAAGATTAAAAAATTTTGGATAGGATTTTTATAATGGTGCTATGGTGCTTATAAAATAAACTTTGGACACGTGATAAATTGTAAGACAAACTTCTCTAAGATATTCAAATTACATTGACTACCCCCGGATCTTAGTTAATTGTAGCATTAACCAGCAAGTTTTTATTTTATCATAAAGCTCCCTAAAACATAGGAAAATGCTAAAACTACTAACCCCCATTCTCTTCAATGGCTATTTCTCTCCTTAAATTGTACTCAGAAATCAAGTTTGTGCAAATTTGAAAGTATTTTCAATACCCGAACAAAAATTTATTGAGAATAGAATAGTGGATTATTTTAAAATGAATGTAATTAGTTATATAATATACACAATTTGCAAAAAATAGAAAATTTTCAAAAAGAAGTGTAGCATTTGAAGGGGTATTCTTGTCTAATTTAATTTATTTTTACGTAGTTATATAATATGCATATCTAACAAATAATAGAAAATTTCTAGAAAGAAGTGTAGTTCTTCTCACGCGTTCGTTTTAAGAGGTATTATTGTCTAATTTAATTTTTTTTCATTGATTGTTGGGAATATGCGATGCCTTGAGATTGATATGGAGAAAAAATGTTATTGAGTCATTGTTTCACAAAATTGCACATATTATTTGTTTTACAAGGTTAATCCACCAAGGATATTCTAGTTGATCGTAACATGTCTAAAATATATGGCTTCTAAGGTACCAAAAGAACATAAAAACATTTATGGGTTTAATTGTGATATTTGAAGTGTGGGAGTTTGTAGTTTTTTGAAGCCCTAGGAACATGATAAATTAGTTTTAAATTTTGGAACATTTAACCAGAATATTTTGAGGTGGCAAAGTGCCATAAAAGTTTTGTCAGCATAAACGGACACTTCATTTATATATATATAGTCGTGGTAGTTGTGTTGGTTACTAGACTTGGCTGTTGATATGTAATTGTCACAATTCCTCGGTCGGATATTATGTAACAAAGACATTTATCTTAATTATTTTCTAAAAGTGAAATCATATATCAAACCAAAATTTTTACCCGATTCAAGTGGCAAGAAAATTGTTTTAATCCTATTATCAATACAATATATTTAAAAATCCATGATATTCAAATACTCCCCTTCCTATGTCAACAATTAAGAAAATGGAGTAAATATTTTTGGTGATACTAACATTTTCTCTCTCTAAAAGGGAAAATTACACTTTGCCAAGTTTACTGAAATTACAATTTACCTCTTAAGATATCATAAATTGCAGTCAACAACACAAGATTTACCTCAAGATTACATTTTGCCCCCAAAAATATTAGTCTAAAGTGAATGTCATCTTTGGTGTTAGAAAAATGACTTAAAAATATCCCCCATTGGTGTACGCAGTTCTTAATATACTTCACCGAATAACATAATTACGAAAATATCCCTAAATAGTTTCTCTTTCACCCCTCTCACCACCCCTCTCAAGTTATATTTCTCTTAGGTTTTAAAAAATTTAGCTACATCGTCTATTAAATAATGCAAATCAATTGTAGAAACAATAAATAGCATCCCAGAACCATTTTGTCAAAAAAAAATTTCTAACCATATGTAATTTTTTAGCTTACAATATAATATTCTATTTGCCTACAAATAATTGGTGCAATTTGATTAATATATACTCCCTCTATCTATAAATAATTGACACTTTTTTTTATGTCCAAATAAATTTGATCACTTTCATTTTTAGTAAGTTCAATCATGACATAATTAAATAAAATACCATTTTTATCCTTTATCAGTGTTAAGGAAATGAATATGATAAAAAAATCATAAGGAAATATTTAGTCGTTTGTATCTAATTCAAAATTTGAAATGTTAATTTTTGAGTTTTATCTAAAATTTTGTCAATTTAACCGTGTCTATTATTATGGACGAGGGAGTAATTTTATACAAACATTAACTTGTTATTCTTTTCAATAGTGACTATAAAGGGTTAATACTGGTAATTCATTGTAAAATCCAAAAATAGAAGTGCAACAATTATTTTTGGATATTCTAAAAATAAAATGCACCAATTATATGCAGACATCCAAAAAAAATAAAATGCATCAAGTATTACTAATTAAAAAAAAAGAAGTGGACGCACAAATGACTGAATCAACCTAGCACAAATGCGGCGATATAACACGAATATCAACCAAATCATTTCGAAAATAAAAAATTAAAAGAAAAAAATAAGTAAATAACAATCTTCGAGTTCCTTTCTAAAACGGTGTACAAATTCTACGCTAATTGATTGTCCTAGTTGGTGTGGTTGGAAAAGACTAATATAAGTGAGTGCACCAGGGGTTGGGGTAGGGAGCCCCAATTTCGAAAATTTTCATCAAAGTTACTTGTAAAATTAAAAATTTTAAAATATCTCATTTATATAGTTTTTTAATATAATAATAAGTCCAATTCTCAACGTAGAATTCTAGGTCTGTCAATTAGAGAAGGACTTGGTCATCCATTAGGCAGAGGGAGTGGACTTACATTTGGTACTGATTTGAGCGAGATGAGGGCAAGTTTGTATTTTCAAAAAAACATGAGTTATCAGCATAAAATAATTAAATATAATTATCCAACTCAGCTAGGGGTATTTAAGTCTTTTTCACAGGAGAAACAAACTTTTGGTGTTGACTGTAATTTTTAATACCTAGGGGATGTAATTATAACAAACCTCATGGGGGCAAGCTGTAATATACCCTTTCTAAAATTAGAAGCATTCTGCAAGTTGACGAGCATATTTAAAAAATAAAATAAAATTAGACGTGCCTATGTTTGTCCAAACTAATAATGGAACAAAAAAGATAGGGTAACTTATACTTTGCCCCGTGAAGTTTATGAATATTTCAAAATACCACCAAAAATATTTGAAATTACACTTTTTCCCTATATCACAATTAAAGTTTGTTCTTCACTTGGAAAGACCATTTTAACCCTAACATTATTATCTTATTTTATTTA
>MKEJ01023632.1:0-13541 GCA_001753735.1 Embelia ribes | reverse complement strand
AAAGAGAAATAGAGAGAGAAGATATATATTTTTCAATTATCCATTATTTTCTCCAATTGATTTGGGTAAAAATAATAAAAATTGATGGATATAGAGAGAGACGAAAGAGAGAGCAAATAAATATGGGAAAGGGAAGAAGAAAAAAATAAAGAATATTTTAAACATTTCATACCCAAAAAAATTAATTTTGTAAGAACTATTAAAAAAAAGTTACCCTTGCAAATACGATATGGTATTTGAGTCATTTTATCAAAATTTCCCCGGAAATAGTTCTTTCAATAGTTGTGAGTCGCATGACATGACTCCTTATCAACTTTTTAATATATTATTATAAACGTGTTAGTTATTGACCTAAATTAATTAACAGAACAAAATGATAGGAGATAAACTAAACAAATTATGTGAAAGGGGGATTTTACCCTATTTTCAACAACCTTAGAGGCCATTGACTTCTAAATTTCTTGACTCTACCCCAATCATTCAGAAAGCATCAAATGATGACATTACCAACTACATTCTTTTATGACTTAACTTAAACACACAACATTTATTTCCCAGCATATATAAGAGTTTGATGCTTTGTAACATATCAACACTAACTCATCTCTTGTTATAGACAAAGTTATTACTTTCATGGAAGAACAAGTGCATAACTCCGATGGAAAGCGAGGCGGTTGGATTACATTTCCGTTCATTACAGGTATTTTGTCTCTTTCTCACCTCATAATAAAGCATACACACAAAATGTTGCGAACACATTGTAGGAAAATGATTCATATACTTACAACCATATATAGTCTTGTTTGTATGATTTTTGTACATAATTTTCTGTACTTATACCAGTACTACATTATATAGTGTTAATTTTTTTTATTTGAACAGCAACAATGGCGGGTTTGACCCTGGCGAGCCAGGGGTGGACAAACAACCTTATTGTTTACATGATTGAGAAGTTCAACGTTAAGAGCATCGATGCTGCACAGGTTTTTAATGTGGTGAATGGGTGCACGACTTTGTTTCCTATCGTCGGAGCAATCATTGCCGACTCATTCCTCGGATGTTTCTCTGTCATCTGGATTTCATCGCTAATCTCTTTACTGGTATTTCATTCTTCACCCGGACATTCTTTTTATTAATGCTCAATTTCTCAATTTAGTATACTGATTTTTTCCTGGAGAAATGTGACGGAAATAAAACCTATGATAATATGTATTTTCATACTACTAAAATTGGAAAAGAATTTTGGCACCAGTGAGAGCGAGTCCACGCTCTAAAAACCGTTGTCGTTGATAGATTCACCGTGTGATTTTCCTGAAGGCTTTAGGATTATAGGTTCATATATTTTTTCTTGAAACGACGAAGTAGTGAAACTAAATTGATCCAATCACTTTGGATACTAAATTGGAAACACTTGCAGGGTATAGTCCTTTTAGTCCTAACGGCAACAGTTGACTCATTGAGACCTTCAGAGTGTCCAAATGGATCCGGCTTGTGCGGCACCCCATCCAAGTCCCAATTCGCAATCTTATATATAGCTATCACGCTCGCGACTATAGGGGTTGGAGGCTCGCGTTTCACCCTCGGAACAATGGGAGCTGATCAATTCGATAAGTCCAAGCACCAAGCTAGTTCATTTAGTTGGTTTGTATTCACAATGTATCTCGCTTCTACGATAAGTGGCACGGCTATTGTCTACGTTCAAGATGATGTGAGTTGGGGCCTTGGGTTCGGGCTGTGTGTGGTTGCGAATGTAATCGGTTTAGTTGTTTTCTTGTTGGGGAACCGTTTTTATCGTCATGTCAAGCCAAAGGGGAGCCCGTTCATGGGACTAATTCGTGTGGCCGTTGCAGCTGTACGGAAGAGGAACACATCGCTTTCACTGAAACCTGAAGATTATTATCACGAGCCAGATGATCCATCACAAAAAGTTGCTTCAATGCCTACAAAAACATTCAAGTAAGAAAATGGTCTGTTGCCTATGGTTTTTTTTTAACTTTCAGTACTAGCAAAAGCATGTTTGGTATAAGATTTAGATTTGAATAGCGAAATTGGGATCTTGAAAATCTCATTTTTGAATAACCTTTCAAAACTAGTTTTTATCGCATCTCGAGGTTTCATTTCCCTAAAAAAGAGAGAATAAAGTAGTCTAAGAAAACTGTCTCTGGTTAATACTTCAAGCACTGCTGGTAATGTTTAGCTGATTAATTTTTGGAAACCGATAAAAAGTTGTTTTTGTTGTTTCTATGTTTTTCGGGTATGCTAAGAATCAAAATAACATAAAAACATGGGACTTTGGAGTTTGGAGATCTGACTAGAAAAGGTTTTCGGTCCTTTTCAGTCCTGAAAATAGTGACAAGGTTTGAGTTTGGAGATGTAACTTAAAAAGAGTTGCTTAAAATAAGTTTCTAAAATCATATTCCTAAAACCCAATAACTTGTGGTCTCAGCTAGGTTCATATCTCACCAAGTTTCACATGACAAACTATCGACTGTGAATTATCGCTCTCTAACAGTAATTTCAGGATTAAAATTGTTAATTACTCAACAAAATCTCACATAGAACTGGCAAATTTAAATCCATCTGATTCTAAAAGAAGATACCTCTCCATGCGCAGGTTTCTCAATCGTGCAGCCTTAGTAACCGAAGGAGACATCCGACCAGATGGGACAATTTCAAATTTATGGAAATTATCTAGTGTCCAACAAGTAGAAGATCTCAAGACCCTTATCAAGCTTTCCCCACTATGGTCAAGTGGCATCTTCCTAAGCACCCCATTAGCAATCCAAGCAAGCTTAGCCATCCTACAAGCTCTCACGATGGACCGCCACATGGGCCCACACTTCAACATCCCTCCCGGGTCCATATTAGTCTTCATACTCATCTCCACTTGTATCGCTGTGCTCGTCCTTGACTACTACTTATATCCCACGTGGCAGAAGCTCGTTGGTCGGTTCCCACCTCCTCTGCAAAGAGTAGGGGTTGGCCACGTGCTCTGTGTGCTCAGCATGGCTGTGTCAGCATTAGTAGAGAGTAAACGTCTCCACGTAACAAAGGCTCACAATCTTCAGGACCAGAGTGGCGCGATTACACCAATGTCTGTGTTTTGGCTAGTTCCACAACTGGCACTTGCAGGTTTGGGAGAAGCGTTTCATTTTCCAGGGAACACCACGTTGTATTACCAAGAGTTTCCAAAAACTTTGAAGAGCACTTCGACCGCGATGGTGGCTTTGTTCATAGCGGTTGCATATTATCTGAGCACGGCTCTGGTGGGTTTTGTTCGGAGGGTCACGGGATGGTTACCGGATAATATAAACCACGGGCGTATGGATAATGTGTATTGGGTATTGTTTATTATTGGAGTCGTTAACTTCGGTTATTACTTGATTTGTGCTTGGTTATACAAATATCAAGGTGTTCCAGAAGTTGAAGATGACGATTCTACTTCTGATAATTAACTATTGTATATTTTGAACAAAAATCATGATGTCGTAATTGTATCTCTTGGTGGTTTGTTTTCACATAATAAATTTTACACATCATTTTTCGAGACTTTTGAGCAAGGTTAAGGTAATAGAGTGGGTTCATCTTCATGGATTTTGATGTCCTCCCATGGAAACAAATTTTGCCATGAGGGTTGCAGAATGAACCATTTAGTGGTTCAAAACATTAAGTAGTGTGGATGTAACTTCGCTGGAAAATCAAGAGGCAAGCATGTTAGAAATTCATATTGTAAAATCATGATTTTTTAGGAACCATGGACAAGATTTTAGATGGGTCCAACTAATGGATTTGCAAGTTCTTGACTGGAAATGAAAGTCTTCAATGAGCACGACTTATTACCAATAATCTCCAAAGTGGCTAAAACTCACTTCAACAGCGATCGTCGCATTTTTGTCGTGATCGCATTTTATTTGAACACGGCTTTGGTCTGTTTTGTTCATAGGTTTACAGATGGGTACCTTAATTCCAGTGAAGATGGATAATGTGTACCGAATATCATTTGTGATTGGGTTGATAAAGTTTGGGTACTACTTGGTGTGTTGCTCAGAAGAATTAGTAGAACAATAAGAATCAAAGAAGGGATAATTTCATTAAAAAAAATTTGGTACAATAAATTAATGCACAATCAAGTACCTTTTGAGCACTAGGCGAACTTAGGGAAGGGCAAGGTTCCATTTTGGTACCCTTTTATAAGAGCTTCTTGTTCATCTTGCTTTTTTTTTTTTTTTTTTTTTTGTTTTTTTTTTTTTTTTTTTTTTTTTTTTTTTTTTTTTTTTTTTTTTTTTTTTTTTTTTTTTTTTTTTTTTTTTTGTGTGTGTGTGTACAAGTTAAATGGAGAGCAACTTGTAAGTCAGCATCTTGTAGTTTGTAATTTTACTGCTCTACAGGAGATTTGTTCTCTCTCCATCATGTAGATTTCCTAATCCTCTTACTTCAAAATTTTCATTTTCTAGTAATATGAAGTTCTTTGTTTAGGACTTATTTCATAAATACTTGGCACATTGTTTTCGATTGAAGTTTAAAAAAAAAAGAAGTATTCAAATTTGAAATAGAATAGAAATAACCAAATTACTCTTATAGATTCTTGTATTATTTGACCAAATAATTAATAGAAGGGTAATTGTGTTAATTCAGTAACTTTTGTAACGACTAATTGCACCAAAACGTAAAGTTTTTAATTATTTTTTGACATCTAATTAAGTAAAGTATTTGTGGGTGTAGTTGGAATGCATAATTGAGTTGAATAACTATTGAAAGACAATTATTGTATTCGCAAATGACACGTCCCCAAATAAAGCCATGAAAAATGACATGTTTTTTAAACCTGATTGGCCACGTCATCCCCAAATAATATATGTATGTATGTATATATACATGTAGTGTATATATATATATATATATATGTAGCTTCTCGCGCGGCAAATACAGAGCGAGCGAGCGAGAGAGAGAGAGAGAGAGAGAGAGAGAGAGAGAGTCTGTTATCTCTTTTTTTCCAGTAATCTGTTTGAGGATTTACGCATATAAAAAATCGATATATAGAGAGAAAGTAGAAGATAGAAGCGATGGGCGGCTCGCGGAGGAGGAGGAGCGGCTCTCTCATTGCTCTACCAATCGTCTTCATTTGTATATATCATTCTTTTAAATTTTCATTTACTGGATCAGATCAAATACATATGTTGTTTTTTGTTTTTCCACTTTCTATTTATTATTTATTAGATGATTACTTTTTCAGCAAAGGTTTGTTTGTTTGATTGTTTGTATGTTTGTCGCTTTTAATCAAGTAAGCTAGGTTGTTTTTATTAAGGAAAAAAATGGGATTCATCAGGTTTAAAATTTCTGGCTTATTTGTCAGCAAATAAGCTATGATTAAAAGCTGAGCGGCCAAGATCTGACTTTTAAGTAAAAAAGTTGATAAGCTAGAGCTTATAAGTTGCAACCAAACAAGCCCTAAGTTTGATCCGAAGAGGATGTACTATTTCGTATTGTTAGGTTTTTAGTAATGATATATGTGCAAAAAAATTATGTATGGAAAATGTCCGTGTTTTAGGATCAACTGACAATCCGACAATAAAGGTGTTTGTATGGTTTTGATACAATTGGTAAATGAGTCATTTTTTTTGTTGCCATGTGCACTTCAGTATTAGTTTGAGCTTATCTTTCATGTAAAATAGGAGTGCTTGGACAATATGCGTTGGACAAAGATTCTAAATTAAGATTTTGAAATAAGAAATAATGGGTACACGTATGTGTTGGAAGATTAGCTAATCTTGGATAGTAACTAGTGCCACAGAAAAGTTCATGTAAATATCTTATTTTGGTTGTCTTTAGCCAACTCCAACCTAAGTGATGATCATGATTTATTGGCTTGGATAATGATGATGATTTATATGATGGGTTTCTCATTTAAAAAAAAAAGTTGCACTTTTACCTTTTATACAAGGTGCTTGGTTGGATTGCATGCTAGCGTGCACAGGTGAATCTAAATATCTACTCTTTCGCGAGATACTATTCGTATTGTAAAAGAGTTAAAGGTGAAGGTTTTGGCAGTTTAAAAACCATGTGCAAGGTAGACTAATAGATCTCCGAAGCAGAAGATTCAGCTGAGGTTACTGTTAATTTGAATCAACCGAAGAGAAAATTTTACGGGAGATATTAGCTGCATAACTAACTCTATTGGTTGGGAAAATGTTTACTTGAGTTGAAATTCAGATAGTAAATGGCTGCTACGGGCTTGATACCCATGCAGACATATCTTCATATTATGGTTTCATAATGAGTCGACATCTCTTGTCTTCCTGCTTTCCTGTTGTGGTTACGTGTTATGTGTCTGAACACTGAAATGTATCTAGACACCTCTTTAGGACCCCACCTTTTCTTTTCAAAAGTCCACATTGTTGACCGTGCTTATAATTTCTCATCTACAAGTTTGTGGTGATACAGTGACTAGCTATTAAATGTGCTAATTCACAATTTGTGTAACAGGTTGTCTATCTGCAATTTCTATTGCCAAAGAAGAAGCCTCAAAGTTGGGCACAGTCATCGGTATAGATCTTGGGACAACTTATTCTTGTGTTGGTGTTTACAAAAACGGTCATGTTGAGATCATAGCAAATGACCAAGGAAACCGTATTTTACCCATCATGGGTTGCTTTCACTGAAAATGAGAGACTGATCGGGGAAGCCGTGAAGAATCAAGCTGCGACTAATGCCGAAAAGCTGTCTTCGATGTCAAGAGACTTATTGGAAGAAAGTAAATACGCATTTCTTTAAGAAGCTCTGAGTCGAGTTATTGATATTTTGGAATGCAATTAATGGTTTTTATCTGTGTTGGCAGGTTCGTGGACAAGGAGGTTCAAAGGGATATGAAGCTTGTTCCTTACAAGATTGTGAATAAGGACGGTAAGCCTTATATCCAAGTGAAAATCAAGGATGGAGAGACTAAGGTATTTAGCCCTGAGGAGATCAGTGCTATGATTCTAACCAAGATGAAAGAGACTGCTGAGGCATACCTTGGGAAAACGATCAAGGATGCTGAAGCTCTTCCTACAGGGCAAAATCTTTCTCCTTCAAGTTGTGTATGTACTAGTAATATGTCATCTTTTGTTGCAAACTACAGTATACTTCAACGATGCCCAAAGGCAAGCTACAAAGGATGCTGGAATTATCGCTGGGCTAAATGTTGCTAGAATTATTAACGAACCAACCGCTGCTGCAATCGCCTATGGGCTGGACAAGAAGGGTGGCGAAAAGAACATCCTCGTATTTGATCTTGGTGGTGGGACGTTCAATGTCAGTATATTGACCATTGACAATGGTGTATTTGAGATCCTTGCCACAAATGATGATACTCATCTTGGAGGTAAGGGCGGTGCTTTTGTTTGTTATACTTACATATTTCCTGAATGACGTCTATTCCCTTCGGTAGTCTTCCTGTAGCTCTATTATCACACCAGGGCAAATATCAAGTCCTAAACAACAGTGATTTGCTTATGATAAAGACATTCTTTACTAAGTTGATGTAGAAAACATACTTATCAGAAGAAGTCGATACACACAATAAATGAAATTTGACAATACATGTCAAGTGTGCAAAATTCTTATCATAGATTATGTATTAAAAATTTAATTTATTTTCAGGTGAGGATTTTGATCAGAGGATTATAGAGTACTTCATCAAATTGATCAAAAAGAAGCACGGAAAGGACATCAGCAAGGACAACAGAGCTCTTGGCAAGTTGAAGAGAGAAGCTGAGCATGCGAAGGGAGCGTTGAGCAGTCAGCACCAAGTTCAAGTGGAAATTGAATCACTATTTGACGGTATTGATTTCTCTGAGCCATTGACCGGAGCTCGATTCGAAGAACTGAACAATGATTTGTTCAGAAAGACGATGGGACCTGTGAAGAAAGCCACGGAGGATGCAGGATTGGACAAGAAACAAATTGACGAAATTGTCCTTGTAGGGGGTAGCACAAGAATTCCCAAAGTTCAACAGGATCTCAAGGATTATTTCGATGGGAAAGAGCCCAATAAGGGAGTGAACCCTGATGAGGTGGTTGCTTTTGGCGCTGCTGTACAAGGAGGCATCTTGAGTGGAGAGGGTGGTGACGAGACCAAAGGTATTGTGTCTGTATTTGATATGATACAAAAACTTCATCACAAGAGCATATTGAATATTTTAGTTGTATACGATTATTGGTTTGTAATTTAACTGAGAATGAGAAATAATATATAGGGTTTTGCTGACTAATTTGTGACGTGGTGTATAAATGCTGATATCCTTCTCTTGGATGTGGCTCCGCTCACTCTTGGTATCGAAACTGTAGGTGGGGTGATGACCAAGTTGATCCCTAGAAACACTGTTTTTCCTACCAAGAAATCACAGGTTTTCACCACCTACCAAGATCAGTAGACCATGGTCTCCATTCAGGTACAATAATTTCTTTCTTTTGAAAGGAAGAGTTTCCACCCTTGTCACCTCCACGACATCTTAAAAAAGCCGAAATAAAAGGGCTATCCTAAACTTGAGGAGTTCTTATTGTGATGTTCAGGTTTTTGAAGGGGAAAGAAGTCTCACAAAGGATTGTAGATTGCTTGGTAAATTTGATTTGAGTGGCATTCCTCGAGCCCCAAGGTCAGCTACATATTTTTCTATCCATATCAGAATGATTTTTATGAAATGTGACTTGTATTTAAAGGAAATTCTTTACATATAATTGCACTTACTATATAGTGTAATTCTCACTTAGTTTTACTTTGGCCTCTTCATATTGACTTTGAATGCCAATTTCCATTGTTGTACTCCATTTTTTCATTGTCACACTTGATTTTCAAAGTATTTGATCTCCGCCATCTTCAAGAGAAAGTAACATCCTAGATGATGCGTATAGGATGCTTTTCAGCTGTTTTCATGGACATTTACTTTTTGGACAAAGTTCGATAGATAAGAATTTGTTGCTTTGACAGTCTTCAATTATATTAAGGTTATCAACTTACTATTATCGTATGGCTGCCAACTGTCCAATGTAATAGAATCACAGAAAATTTAATGTTTAGTAGGGAAAGTTGATTGTGTTTGGTCCTCATGTCTAACAGGGGAACCCCTCAGATTGAAGTTACTTTTGAAGTAGACGCAAACGGTATCCTAAATGTGAAGGCAGAGGACAAAGGGACAGGCAAATCCAAGAAAATCACCATTACCAACGACAAGGGCCGATTAAGCCAAGAAGAGATTGAACACATGGTGAGAGAAGCAGAAAAGTTTGCAGAGGAAGACAAGAAGGTGAAAGAGAGAATCGATGCTCGTAATGCTTGGAGACTTGCACGTACAACATGAAGGACCAAATCAATGACAAGGATAAGCTAGCAGACAAGCTCGAGTCGGATGAGAAGGAGAAGATTGAGACAACTGTCAAGGAGGCTCTTGAGTGGCTAGATGATAACCAAACAGCAGAGCAGAAGGACTATGAGGAGAAGCTCAAGGGGGTGGAAGCTGTTTGTAACCCCATTATCACTGCCGTTTATCAGAGATCAGGTGGGGCTCCCGGTGGTGGATCGGAGGAAGAAGATGACTTGCATGACGAACTATAGGTGAGAGTGCGAGAGCGAGTGAAGCAGATGAGTAAGTAGGATAGACCAGTAATATTTACATTTTTTTTTTTAATGATGCTTAGTGAAGAGGATTAGAATCCCTTGTGAGCATGTCTTCAAGGTGAAGCTAATCTGTTATCAGTTTTTTAAGTGTTTGATTTCGGATGTTAGTTTTTACTAATTTCGGCAAACACATCAGTTATTGGTGCGCTTCTCGCCATTTTAACAAGATTTCATAGCTCACGTACCAACTTTACTGGTATCGTCTACAAGGAGCAAAAATGCAACATAGTTAACGTTTTACGGAAAATGGTCAGGACCTTAAAAAAGATATACGGAAGTGGCTAGCGACGATACTAAACCAAAAAGGAAAAAAAAATTGTATAGAAACTCTACTTTGAGATGTAAGCTGGATTAAAGAATATACAGTATGTAATTTCAAAGATACTTGTATATTCTAAATAAAATACTATCACCACTATTATAATAAATATTATTATTCTAAAAAATGATTAAATATTTAGTAATTTATTTATTTGTTTATTTTTTAGCTAATTTCCCAGCATTGATGAGAATTCTTCCACTAGGAATTTCGGAATGGATGAGTTTCTGTATAGAAAATGGTTTCCGGATGACGGACCATTTCCTAGTAACTATAGTAACTGTGGAACATAATACATGACAACAATTTTCTTCCACAATGGAAATTATTTTTATTAAAAACAAATTGAGGATGAATTTACAACTTGTTTGCGCCTGAGGATTTTTATTTGTTATTTTTTTGACAAATTAATTAATGCACAAGAATTCCAATCTGGAGGGTGTAAGGGACTAATGCGCAGCATTTCCTTCTTTTTTTATTTAACCAAAAAATAAAATAAAATTTAAAGACTAAGTTTCAATGAGGCAACTTGTAATAATTTTTTTAGATCTAAAGTCCAGCTTTAGGATCACCCGAGCCCGCTGCCACAACTCCCATGCCACCATCTGACGGAACACCTTCCTTTTCTGGCTCGGCTGACTTCGTGAGAGCAGTTTTTTCACCATCAAATTCACGTACAAGCTCATCGATTTTCTGGAATTGGTATGGCCATCTCGCGTTGTATAAGAATTGGCGGAGATCAAATCGGTTGTCCTCAGGAGAATAACTCTAATGAAAGCAAAAGATATTTCGCAATTTAGTTCCCAAGAGTTCTACTATCATCAATTATGTACATAATACACACGATTAGCAGTTGGCTGGCATAGCAAGATGAAGACTCGGAACATAAAAGTACCTCAGCATGATAGGAAGGCGTCAACACAGTCATTTTGTGCCGATTGATAGAGTAGTACTTGAAGAAGTGCTTCACTTTCTCGGCCACCTCGGAAGGAGTCAACCTTCCACCCCATTTATAGCACAAATTCTGAAAGAAGTAAAGTGGTAGTAAAGAAAAACTTGACATAAAATTAGAACATTCCCACCAGTGTTACTAAAGCTCCATTTCTCCTCGTTTGATTTCTCAATTGAAAAATCAAAGGGAAGAAATGTACCACACAAGTGTTTCTATATTCATCATTCTTCAGAAACACTATAATAGATTTTTCAATGGAAAAATCTACTATTCACAATTTTTCTATTAAAAAGATACTTTTTTTCCACAAAAACTATGAAACCCTAGTTAAGATTCGGAGAAATATCCTCCTCCTCCTCCAACCCTTAAAAGATCCCAAATAAATTGGGGTAGACTAAATGAAACATAATAAGCAATAACATCAGGTTGTTAACGTGAATTTTTTTACGCCACTCATTCCAATTAAAAGTCATTTGTTCGTTCTACAATGTAATATTCATATGTCCTTTTGTAACACTTATATCTATATAGTTAGAGATCTACATCTACCTTACCTTTCCTTTCTGTTTCCACTCCAATACTCTCACATTTTCTAACTAGTGTACTTACAGGTCTCCTTCTTACAGGTCTCCTTCTTACATGTCCAAACCATCTTAAAAAGCTCTTTTTCATCTTATTCTCAATTAGTGCCGCACCTAACCTAACACGAATATCATCATTTCTAATTATATCTTTCCTAATTTTCCTGCTTTTATCTTTTCTAGTTTTTCCCACACATAGAAATTAAATAAGAAAAGCCGGTGGAAATGCTCTGAGAGCATTAAAGAATCACAAAAGCCCACAATTTAAATACAAGTATAGGTATTAACTTAAACAAGTATGGACAGCTTTCAAATAGTCTTTTGCGAGGACCACAAATTAGTGATTAAAACAAACCTTAAACATTGATACAGGGCCGCAGCGGAAAATCTTCCGCAATCTCCCATAGACTGAAAGTTCCTCGTATGTCATTCCCATGTCCACTTCATCGAGCTGTTCATGGAAAAGACAAGTTACCTCAGTTTTTGACAAACATAAATAGAAGTTCTTCGATACCAAACAGTAAATGATCCGACTAAAACAGATAGGACAACCAAAGGGAAACAACCATAGCTTTGTCTGGGTGGGTTTTATTCACCAGAAGTCCTCTCATTACAAGAATTTTTCTTTCATTGTAACGTCATGTATAAGACGTCATGTATAAGAATAATTGTGCCTTCAGGACAAATTATTATAAATTGAGGACAAATTACTACTAGTATCTTTTTTTATCTAAAAATAGTTACAGTAATTTTTTTCTCAATTTATAGTAATTTACCCTTAAAACATAGTAATTCTATACAAAAAAATTCTTGTATAGTTTCCGGTAAATAATTTCTTGTATTGAGTTTGTTTCCTTATTTACCTGGCTATAGTTTGACAAATTACTACTAGTATCTTTTTTTATCTAAAAATAGATAAAGTAATTTTTTCTCAGTTTATAGTAATTTACCCTTAAAATATAGTAATTCCAAACAAAAAAACTCAAGTACAGTTTCCTGTAAATAATTTCTTGTATTGAGTTGGTTTCCTTATTTACCTGGCTATAGTTGGCTCTTATAGGCTCTAACTCAGCAGTTGGAGGAGCAGCTTCAATTTCCGCCAAAGATGCATAGCCAAGATGGACGGCCGCCCATTTCAGAAATCTACGAAGATCCTGCTTACTGATACTTCCGATCGGATTTATATCTGCTGAACTGCAATCATACTACGAAACCAAGTAATTATCAGCTCGGATAGGAAAAGTTGTAACATGTTAATTACGAATGGAAACCCAAGTGGTGAACCGGGAAACATTAATCAGTTTCAATGTTAATTTAGTAAATAGTAGCTTAAGTTTTAAACTACCTTGGTTAGGTAACCACGCAAGCCTTCATCTACATTAGAGCTGCCTAATACCAGGTAAAATCCTGGTTTGTTATGAACCCAAGGCAAGAGTGATGCTAACATAAATGCAAGGACCATCCTGATACGAGCTTGGATGTTCTGCAAGCCCAAGTTCTCAATGTTTGATCCACCATCTACCTGTGACAATAGGAACAGATCAACATGCTTACTGAAAAAGAAGTCATGAATGTGATAAATTATAATATCTTTCATTGAGAATTGAAACAGCATTCTAGAGCTCATTTCATAAACTCAACCAAATGGGGCCTGAATTAAGAAGTGACAAATTTCTATCCTCCTACCTTGTAACGTGGTCGCTTCCCAGTTAGTGTCTGAAATAAAGAAAGCAGGGCAGAGACAACACCGTCAATGCTCACATCAAGATGCCATGAGCCAATTTCTTCTGCTAGCACTTTTGCCCGTGTTCTTGTGGCTTCAGAACTATCATTAGAAAAAAATTTGAAAAAGGATGTCAATTGACAATTATTCAAACAGAATATGCCCTTTAATTTGTAAATGGCTGATGATCGTGATTTTCCAGAGTGTAAAACAGGCAATGGTTAGTTGGTATTTATATGTAAGTTATTGGAAGTAGAGAGCAGATATGATATGCTTTTATAATGTCAACCTGTTTTCAGATCCCATGAATACAG
>MKEJ01023626.1:120-13263 GCA_001753735.1 Embelia ribes | reverse complement strand
AAAAAAAAAAAAAAACCCCAGCATGTTAAATTAATTATAAACAATGTTTGTTTAGAAAGACCGAATACGGTCACTTTCTTTCTATTATGTAAGAGAAAGGACTCTGCAGGAACTCAAATTTAGAAATTTAATGAGAAAGACTTCTTTGAAAATTGAAATTTGACCAGTCATCAGAGAACAAGCACTTTCTAAGTTAATTACAAATTTACAATACAGCAATCAACTATATGAAACAAGAAACAAAGACCCAAGTTCCAAAAATACACGATCTTGATTTTCCACACTAGCCGAAAAAAAACCCAAATCAACACCACTCAAAAATCAATTATTCAATCAATAAATTAAAAAAAAAAGGATATCACTCAGATGAGATTCAAAGTAGATAATCTAAAAAAGACAAAGCAACTACGAATCAGGGGCAAATCTCTAATACGCGAGAAGAAGCTGAGAAGTGGGCACACGATGAAATTGATGAAGATATGAACTTGACATATACCTACAAATATATATATATATACATATATGTATATAGAAAGAGAGAAAGTGGGTATACCCAACGTGGGGTGAAGCTGAGAGCTGGGTGAGAGATGCAATCGTGCAGTTCCTCCGGTGAGACAGACTATAGGCCACAGAGAGAGAGAGAGAGAGAGAGGAGGCCTCAATAATTTCCTTTAATTGCCATCTTTATCTGTCTATTTTTACCAAAAATTTACTATCTAGTATTTTCTTTAAAAATTTAGTATTGACTTAATAATTAAAGGCTAAAATGAAACATATAATTTTATAACTTTAAATAGTAATTTTTAACATATACTAGTAAATTTAGGTATTTATATACAACATCTATACTATTATAGTTCTTTCCCTCTTACAACATTTGTATTAAGAAATTATTTTCTTATTTTAGGTAACAAAATTTTTTTAATATTATTTTTTTGTCAACATATTACATTATCCAAAGTATAATAATTTTATACATATATGTACGTATTATCAATTCATCGTTTGACAGATAAGAAAGAGATTAATAATATTGTAATTAATCAATAATTCATTAATTACAATATTGTTAATCTCTTTCATGCGTGTCAAATACTAAATTGATATATTCTTACATACATATATGTATAAAATCCTTTATCCTTATCTAAGTATGTCATGTCATTATCTTTTAAATATATAAAATTAATATTTTCTTTCTCTACTTTTACATTGATTACTATAATAATTAAATTACAATATATAATTTGTTGTTGCTACTACAAATATGAAATTTAACTAATTAAAGAATAATAAAGTTTTTAAATATTAATTCCATGTAAAATAATTTTACTTTATCTCATATCGCATTAATTTAATATAAAGTAAATTTAAATTTTAATATTTAAATTAAAGTACTATTATAATTTCGTAATCAAAATAATACTTAAAAAAATAATGAGTAATAAAAAAACTGAATTTCAGTTTCATACTTAAAACTAGTTATCAAATCCAAATTAGAATTTTGAGTATAGCAAAGTGTTATGAAATATTTATAGCGAATGAAAAATACAAGGATTTATAATGTGAACTTGATTTTTTTTTTAATTTTGAAACATAAGAAAAATATATAAATAATATAAACACAAATAAAAATAAAAAAAAATAAAATAAAAATTGAATAATTAGATATTTAATAATATCTTTTATGAAAAAAATTATCATCTAATACACGAATTTGTATATATTAAATTTTAAATAAATAATTGTTAAAGATAAAAAATATAATAGTCTAATGTATAGAAAACATAATAAATAATTTGATGCACTAAATAAAAATAATGTAAAATAAAGATAGGGGTATTTGGTTTTATATTTTAAAAAATTTATTAAGATAATTTGATAAAAATGCTCCTAAGTTACTCCCCAATTCACGTTTTAAAGTGTGTCTCAAAATTTAAAATAGATATTAAACTATAATACTTTAAATTAAAAATAACATTCAGGTTGAGTGATATATTATTGTCGATATAATTATTACAACAAGCACTCTACTTTTTAATTAAATGTTTTTAGACATACTGACATGGATGCCAGTATAATTGATGAAATAATGTGCAGTGAGTTTTCCAAAAAGGACAAAACAAAAAACAATAATATTCATTTTAGGGTATCTAATTAACGAGTAATCATTTCATCCTTCTCTTAAAAACTATCCTTCTTTTTTTTTTTTTTTTATCATAAAACTTGTTATCGAACTTTTATTGGTTTCAAAACATTTTCAACCAATTCGCAATTTCTTGTCATGAGCATTGATTGAGCATGGCAAGAAAGAAATTGCTTGTAATGGGCATTGGTTCAACAACAAGAAAGGGAATACGACCAACGCGACAATCAATGTCAATGTGTTGCGTATGCTACCGAAGTATTGGTTATGAGCAATATAGATTGCCACGTGGTTATCACAATATAAGGACATAGGTGACAAATAAAAAAGCTAACAAGTCAATAAGTAATTGTCTGAGGCGCAAAATTTCATATGTAGTAGGAAGCATAGTTCGATATATATAGCTTGCATACATACGTAGAAGAAAATACAATTTGTTTGTTGGAGCACCATGACATGAGATCGCTAGTTGCTAAACAAAGTAACTTGGATCACACCAAACAAAATCAAAATTAAGTATGCCGGTGTTGCCTTGTGTGAAAAATAGAGAGACACATGATGAATTATTTCACACCTATTGGTTGTTAAGTAATAATTGATTTTATGCATTTGGTTGTTGGAAGATTGTTGGTCGGTGGATATGTGAATTGGTTGTTGAGCAACCATTGATTTCATGCATTTAGTTGTTGAAAGGTTGTTAGTTGATGGTGATGTATTGGGGCATGAGTCATACCATTTTTGTACTATAAATATGTATACTTGTAAGCTTGTAAATCGCACCAAGAAAACACTAAAATAGAGAAAAACACTTGAGTTTGTGTTTGTGAGAGTTGTGAGATTTTAGAGAGAAATTGTGTGAGAATTTCTTGTAATTCTCTTTGAGAATTTCTAAGTGAAATTAAGTCTCTCTGTGTGGATGTAGCCGCAATTGACAAAATCACATTAAAATTGGTGTCTTGATTTGTCCAACAAGTGGTTTCAAAGTAGTGTTGGCAAGATTTTTTAATTTTTGCTCAACTGTGAATTTTGGAACTTGTTCGAAAATTGCAAGTGAGCATATAATTGGATTCTCCATTCCAAGTTGAGAATCTTGGTACAAATATCAAGTCAATCGTCAACAAAATATTCTTCTTCGTTAAGGGAATATTCTCTTTCCGTTTTTCCAACTATTCCAACTCCCCTTTTTTGATATAACAAGAGGAGTTTCCAAAGATTTTCTATAGTCCTGGTCACAACGGTGACTTCTGTTTTTAGAGATTCTGCTCCGAAAATATAGTTTGACATATTTGAGCACATAAATTATAGATTCGATGGAAGATTGTAATTCTGGTGCAATGATCAAATTAATGGCCACCAACTATGCCTTATGGAAACCTCAAATGGAATATCTTCTCAACTGTAAGAATCTGTGTGATCCCATTGAAGAAGAAGGAATGAAACCATACGATAAATTTGAAGGTGTATAGAAGAAAAAGAATAGAAAGAATATTGGTCAGATCAGGCAATAGATTAACAATAGAGTTTTTCACCACGTTGCACAGGAGACCGATGCGTATGTATTTTGGAAGAAGCTAGAAAATATGTACCAAGTGAAAACTGCTCGAAATAAGGCATTAGTGATGAGATGCCTTATTAATCAAAAGTTGAAGGATGGTGCCTCTATAGCTGTGTAATCAGTGAATTTCAAAAACTGGTAAATGAACTCGCAACTATGGACTTACGGCTTGGTGATGAATAACAAGCCTTACTACTTCTCAGTTTCTTATTAGATAGCTGAGAGACTCTAGTAATCTCTCTTAGCAATTCGGTTCTAAATGGAACTCTTATAATGGCAATGGTTAAAAATGCCTTATTGAGTGAAGATAATAGGAGAAAAGAGATTGGGGCGAACTAGTCAGATGCTTTTATTACTGAAGGAAATCAACCATAAAAATGATAGAGAAAGGAATCGAGATAGAAGTAAAGGCAGAGGCAGGTCACAATCTGAAGTACAATCACAAATTTGTGCCAAGGGCAAAAAGAAGTGTTACTACTGTGGCAAAGAAGGCCACATTCAAAAGAATTGCAGGAAAATGAAATGTGATCACGTCCAATCAAATAAATAACCGGCCAAATAAGATAGTTCAACTGTAGTAAACATATCTGAAGATTGCGCATTAATCTCTGTTGATGAAGAATCTTGTATGCATGCTACTAATAAGAATGCTGAATGGGTGGTAAATACCGCTATTTCCTACCACGCCACTCCCCTGCAATGATGTCTTCACAATATACATGACTGTTGATTTTGGTATAGTCAAGATGGGAAGCTTCGCCATCTCCAATATCATTGGCGTTAGAGATATTAAGATAAAGACTGGTATTGGTTGCACTATGGTATTAAAGGATGTGTGACATGTGCCCGACCTTAGGTTAAATCTATATATGTGAATGCCCTTGACCGATAGTGTTATGACAACATCTTCAGCAAAGGTACTTAAAGTTGACCAAGGGTACCATGGTTATCGCCAGAAGGCATGTCTCAATGTTGTCGAAGATGAAACATCTCTAAATTTGTGGCACAAGAGATTTGGTCACATGGAGGAGAAATAGTTAGTTACTCTGATAAGAAGGCATTGATTCCAGTAAATATGGATATATCATTCAACCTTTATAACTATAGCTTATTTGGAAAGTAACATAGAGTTTCATTTAACTCATCTGCAAAGAGAAGATTAGAGTTGTTGAGCCTGGTACACTCTGATGTATGTAGTCCAATCGAAAAAGAATCACTGGGTAGTAACAGATATTTCGTCCCTTTATTGACGATATTTCAAGAAAAGTTTGGGTATATTTCTTGAAAATGAAGGATCAAGTTTTTAAATATTTCAAAAACTTTCATGCAATGGTGGAAAAAGATACGGACAAGAAGCTGAAGTACCTCTAATCAGACAATTGAGACGAATACACTTCTCGAGAGTTTAACATATTGCTCTACTCATGGCACTAGACACGAGAAGACTGTTTCCCAAACACCACAACATAATGCTGAAAGGATAAACCGGACGATTGTGGAGCGAGTCCGGTGCATGTTGAGTAAACCATTTTGGGGAGAAGCAGTTCATGTTGCTTGTAACCTCATTAACAAAACACCATTAGTTTCCTTGAAATTTGAAGTTCCTGATATGGTGTGGTCCGACTGCATGATAACTTACTCTCATTTTGTAGTATTTGGGTGCAAAGCATTTGCATATGTATCCAAGGAGAATCGACAAAAACTTAACGTTAAATCCACTCCGTGCATATTAATTGGCTAGGGAGATGAAGAGTTTTGATACAGATTGTAGGATCCTAAAGCAAAGAAGATCATTTGAAGCTGGGATGTTGTATTCCAAGGAAATTAAATGTACAATAGCTTTGGTCGATCAGAAAATTCAGGAGAGAAGAGTATAACTGTATGAAATTTTGTTGATAATCCTGTACTTGTTCAATTTGCCACAGATGCTGAAGGGATGCAGGTTGAACTCCAGAAAGAAGAAGATGTTGACGAGAAGGATGAGAATATTGAGCAGGGGGAGCAATTATCCTTACCACCAAATGTTGAACGATCACCAAGTGTCGGTGATATTAAAGTTCTTCCAGCTGTCGAGTCTCAATCGAGATCCTTAAAAGGCCGACTACTGATTCCAACTCGTAGATATCTAGAATTAGATTATGTTCTTCTTACTGATGAATAGGACCTACAAATTTTTCTTGAAGCTGAATCTCATACAGATACAGCAAATGGGTTCAAGCCATGCAAAAAGATATAAGTTCTTTATAGAAAAACTATACCTATGAATTGTTGAAACTCCTAAAAGGTATGAGGGAACTACGAAACAAATGGGTATTCAAACTTAAAAAGAATGGTAAGCAAGTGAAATACAAGACTCGTTTGGTTGTCAAAGGCTTTTAACAAAAGAAAGAGATTGACTTTGATGAGATTTTCTAACTTGTTATGAAGATGATCTCAATCCGAACTGTACTTGAATTGGTCACCAGTCTTGTTTTAGAGCTTGAACAGATGGATATAAAGTTAACTTTTCTTCATAGTGATCTAAAAGAAGAGATTTACATGAAGCAATCCAAAGGTTTCGTGGTACAAGGGAAGGAAAAAATGGTCTGTAAGTTAAAGAAGAGTCTGTATGGTTTGAAACAGGCTCCCAGAAAATGGTACAAGACGTTTGACTCATTCATGGTGAGTCACAACTACATGAGGACTGCAACAGATCAATGTGTCTAGAATCGAGGTTCCCGGATAGTAACTTCGTTGTATTACTACTCTACGTCGATGATATACTGATCGTTAGGCAGGATGCAACCACTATCGGCAATTTGAAGAAGGATCTATCCAAGTTCCTTTATATGAAGGATTTAGGACATGTTCAATAAATATTGGGCATAAAAATTACTTGTGACAGAAAATCCAAATAGTTGTGGCTATTACAAATTGAGTATATTGAGCAAGTGTTAAAAAGGTTCAATATGAGAAATGCTAAGCCATTAAGTATTCCACTAGCCATTCATTTCAAATTAAGCAAGCATTCATGCCCAACCTCTAAGGAGGAAGTTGAAGAAATATTTGCAGTTCCATATTCTTTAGAGTCGGCAGTTTGATGTACGCAATGGTCTGTACAAGACCCGACATTGCTCACGCTGTAGAAGTTGCAAGCTAGTACCTTTCCAATCTAGGAAAAGAATATTGGGAAGTTGTCAAATGGATATTAAGGTATCTAAACGGTACATTAAAGATATGCTTGTACTTTGGGGGAGTTGATCCAATCTTGGAATATTATACCGACTCTAATATATCCAGTGATCTTGATAGGAGGAAGTCTATATTGAGATTCATTTACAATTTTATCGGGGGAGCCGTATCCTGACAATCTAAATTACAGAAGTATGCTGCTTTATCCACAACCGAAGCTGAATATATCGCTACAGCGGAAGCTGGCAAGAAAATGTTGTGGCTAAAATGATTTTTCCAAGAGTTTGGATTCAGTCAAAAGAAGTATAAGATTCATTGCGATAGTCAGAATGCTTTGAATTTGAGCAAGAATTCAATATACCTTTCATACACCAAGCATATCAATATTTGCTATCATTGGGTACGCGAGGTGATGGATCAGTAACTATTGCAACTTGTGAATATTCATACCAAAGATAATGCACCTGATATGGAGAAGGTAGTTACTCATGAGAAGCTCAAGCTACGTATGGACATAATCGGGATGGACTTCTCCACCTAATCGATATTATAGGTTCTTCTTGTCTAGTTGTGAAAGGGAAGAATTAATGAACTTTCAAGGTTCATATGTTCACACCATTACAGCTCATTGTGTCAAGATTGGAGGTTGCTCAAAGTCTATTTTAGAGGCTTGTCATACTTGAATTTTGGTAGAGCTTTCACATGAGGTTGATGGTGATGGAATAGGCATAAAACATACTCACTTTTGTAGTATAAATATGCATTCTTGCATGTTGTAAAATTCACACAAAAAACAAAAAAGCAAAGAGAAAAAAGAGAGTTGTGAGTGTACAAAACTAGTGTGAGTTTTTGTATATCTTTTTGAGTGATTTTGAAATAAAATCTATATTTTCTCCGTGAACGTAGACACATTTGATCAAACCATGTAAACATGGTGTCCATTTTTGCTTAGTATTATTTTTGCACCCCAACAATTGCTTTGTTGAATTATTAACAACAAAATCATTTTGCACAAAAATAACAAAAGAAACAAGTGTTTCCATAGTCCCATTTCGTGACTGATGAGGAGTCGATTAACTTTTTAAGTTCTTGAACTTCAATTTTTACATTCTAATGTACAAAAAAAATTAAACTTATCGTTCTATTTGGTGATTTTATTCTATGAATATCAAACAAAAGTAGAAAATCATGATCTAATCCCAACATAATTTGTGCAATTTATCATATTTTATCACAGCTCAACAGCTTCTTCACCCTCGATATATCCGTTGTATGCAGATGCAAAAATATATACCCAAAATGAGTTTGCCATGTTATGTTGTGTGCTTTCCTCTATGCATAAGTTCACCTTCCACGGTCTTGATTTCCTCTTTTAACTCTTGTAGATCAGCTCTTCGTAACTTATGTGAACTCTCGGCTGTGTTGTCACTGATTAAGTTGTGAAGATGCTTTAAACATGAGAGATACTCGGCTTTTATGTCACGGGAACTAGACATGGATCCCCCGGTAGCAAACTGCATAGCAATACAAGTTGTACTTCTATGAGCAAATGAGATTTTGCCATTTCATTCGAGATGGGTAGGATAAAAATTGGCATGGGGAGCCAAGAAATAGCACAAATTAAAATAGAAGTATCCATTAAAAACTTTTCCTATATCAAAGAGAGAATATTCAAAAACTTCATAGTTAAAAGCATTATAGAGCTATAATTTGGTTTCCCCATGGCATTGAAAACGATATCTCACAGAAGGTAAAATCACATCAAAAAACTTGAAGAGCTTCGCATGACTAGACCCTGCAGCTCACAATTTATTTCAATGACTTAAACTAAAACGAAATGTTTTCTTCTCAAATTATACTGTCACATAATTATGAGGAACATACCTCCTTAAAAGTCGAAATGCATTGGCGAAAAGCATTCTCAGCTCCTAAAGTAGGTGAATGCTCCCCCTGTTCAATAGAAGAAGCACATTGTAAAGTAGGCAATTCGAAAAATAATTACCTAAATCCATAAACAGAGGGAAAAAAAGGTAAAAAGCAGTTCAGCATGCAAAATATTAGTTAAAAGTAACAATGTTCATCAGCTTTATAAGCTAGTCAAAGAACGAAATAGATAACATCAGTTCTGCACAATAATTAAGTTCAAAAAGATGATTCTTAGATCAATAATTGTTTCCATGACATCATAATATCATTTTTCAGTCATTCTACGAGTGCCTTACTTTTCAATTAATTAAAAAGTTACTTCCAAATCAATCTATCTGATAGCCATGATGCTGATATCATTTATTCCATTTTGAAAACAAAGTGAGCAGCAGTATCCTGCTAAAATGCTTAACTAAAAGAGCAAAGAAGTTACACCCAGCCTAAACTTGGCAAGCTATAGACAAGACGTATGTTTGTGGTGGAATTATAAAATTTTTAAAATTACATCATTTTCTTGGAGATTCTGTACACCTATTCTAAGGCGTGGCAATAACTTTAGTGTAAGACTCTACAGATTCCTCTCCAACGTAGCTTAAACAAACTCTTTGTTGCTTTTACTGGCATAATAGTGACTCGTGGACGCCTTATTCACTAAACATATACAAATACATACACATTTGTGAGAACACAATGAAAACACCTACAGCATCAGACATTGCATCAAATTGCATCAAATCCATGCTAAGTTGTTTATGCAAGTAATAAAAGAAAAAACGAAATCTTTGTTGGAGGAAAAAAGGAAAGAGAAAACAAGAAGAGTTTCTTTTGCCCCACATTTTGACAAAAACAGGAGCAGTAGATCATGATGAAGCCATTTCTACACACCTTTAATTCTAGGGATTCCTGTTGGTTGATCTCCAAAAGCCCAAGAGTTTTAAATGATTGCAACTGCACAGGATTGATAAGACTAAGTCAGTAGTCACATGCTATGGATTTGGCATAAGAATATTAGAATACATAAAAATTGCAATCCACCATGCACATATCTAGATGGAAACATAAAGATGACGACAAAGGCATTAACTAAATTTATGTAATCCAGTTTGATAAATGGCTACTTAAACTTTTCTTATTTTCCAAGAAGAGAGAGTCCAGTTTGAAAATTCAAAAGGAGATTTTTAGATTTTCACGAGGTATGAAGACAGGTATATCATCTTTTCAAAGATATTCATTACCATCGAGCAGATTTATCTTGAATCATACCGCCATTTCACAATATTGAACAATTTAAATATTACTTGGACCAAGTTCTGTATACATTTTTCCAATCCTATTAGGCTTACACTCCATTTCTAGGTATAGACTTTTGGCATGGCATATGAAAGGTCTTCATATGATTCACCAAGAATGAAAACACCAAAGGGATCCAATTCCTTCGTGTCTCACATAATGCTAAACAAATTGATGTAGTGGGGCCAAATAAAAGGTAGCTTTACAAAAGCACGCATAGTCTATGTGGAATTGTCATCATGAGACTGTATATGCAATAGAATTGTAAGCCCATATGCTAAGAGTTGTATATGATCAGCATTATTTGTGTTATTTTTGTATTCACTGATATCAGGAAGAGGGTGAGGGAAATTCTTAGGTAGACTTGTTCACCCACATTTTCTTTAGAGTTTAGACCAAAACAAATTATTAAAATATATAAACCACCAAACACAAGCAAGAACCCAGTGTTTCTATGTATGAGGCAAACCTTAGTGTAAATCTATGAAAGAAAAAAAAACATACTCGCTTTAAGTAAGTACATGAATCAGATTCTATAGTAGGCCGACTTTGATTATTATGAACTAGTATATATAGTCAGCTAGCCAACAAAATTATTTATTTCCTTTCAAAACAAAAATGATCCAGTCAAAAATAGGACGGAACCTACCAGTATCACCAATGCTATATGCTCATCCTTCCTAATTACCCTTACTCCATCTTTGTGCTCCTTTTCCCCTTTCTTGGCAGATTTATACAAAACCCCCTGTGCTATCCTATTGCATAAAACATACTGCTTTCATTTAATGTGGATGGTTTAGTGAGAAAAGAAAAAGTTGACAATTCTACAGAGTGTAATTTAGAGAAGAAATTAAATATGGAACTGATGAAGTTTGTTAATATAATCGGAGACAAAATGAGAACCAATTGGATGGAATCAACTGGATTTGAGTTCATTCACCCTAAGTGGTGTAGATAGAGATAAATATGATATTTCAACCACAATAGCACAAACCTAATACAGTGGCTCAAATGATCTTTTGCTCTATCAAGCTCAGCAGTAGCTTCGGAAATATTGGTCTTCATACGGGTAGAATTAAGCATTTCCACCCTGGCTAGGTGGAGCAAATTAGCAGCAACCTGCCATTGCACTTCCCTTGTTAGAATGAAATGTTAAAAAAGAGATTACCGAGCAAAAATAATGAGCCACCTTTGACTTAGCGCTATAATAGATAAATGGACTCCACAACAGAGTGATTTTAACCACATCTTGGGTCCTCTTGACATTAATTGAATGCCAATGCAGAAGGTGTTAGTATGGCAAATCATCAAAACGACTTGATCTTCTTTTAAAACTCCCAGGGGGACTGCATACATTCATATCACCCTAACACTTCAATCCACCTTTCTAATATCATAGAAAGGTCAATTGTGCAAAAGTTTCTTTTCCAGGTATGTTCTGAACTGAAAACTCTAGTTTGACATACCAAAACGTTTTACTTGGAAACAACATCCCTACTATTTGGGTATTATGTTTGAGGTGGGAGTGAAAAAAGAGACCTGAATGTTGTCTTCAGAAAGAATGGTTTTTCGGGCCTCGAGGCATCTGCATGATTACATCCCCATTTGATCACTGTAATAGCCAGCTATGACTTGTTGTCTCAATTAAATAATTATGTGTTAACCTTTCAAAAAGATCTTTTGCTTCCTTCAAGTCTCCTAATGATTGAAGAGTCAAGCCAAGGCTTTCCGCTGAAATTATAGTGTCCAAAGAATTCCATCCCTGCCTTTAAAATATTGTGAAGTTATTACTGAACAGTGAAAGATTTCTAATATCATTGCTGTTTGAAACAAATTAGCATCAAATGAGGGAAATTGCATAAGGTGGTTTGGAACATACAATGACGACCAGTAATTAAGCCATTTAGAAAGAGTAGAGCATCTTAAGCTAATGCCAAGGAAGGGGAGACCAATATCAAAGTTGATTAAAACTGTAAAGACTTAAAATTTTAGGTTAAATGGTTTATATGACCATTTATTAGGCGAATAACGCAACCAATTCATGTAACCAACCCCAAGTTATCTAGAAAAAGATTAGATGGGTTGAGTTGAGTAACATGGGCTTGAAAGAAAAAACTAAATCAAAACCATCGCTAACAAGACTTCATTTGCACGATAGGTCTTGAACCCTCTTTCTCCCACCACACAATTTTATTTGTTTGACATTCACAACTCAGAGTACATGCTGCCAATGACTCGATATTAAAGTAAATAAAAGCCATACCATCTGCAACTTAAATTTATAGGCCCTTTTTGTCTCAATTTCATATACATTGAATTACCACTACTTCCTCCGTCCTAAAAGATAGGCCTGGTTTGACTTTCTCTGGAATTAAGAAAATTCATCACATGAGGAGAGAGAAGTTCATTTTATCACTAGTTTTCCTATAATACCCTCATTAAATAAGAGATATTTTTTTGAGAAAGTGAAAATATCATATTAAATGAGGGAATTTTAGTAAAGTTAGATCTTGTCTTAATTTCTAAAAGTTGCCTATATATTAGGACGGACGAAAAAAAAAAGTGAGCCTGTATTTTATGGATAGAGGAAGTAATTTTTATCATTTCATGCCACGCAAGTCATGTTGATAAACACGGCACCCATGATTTCCACTTTTACACAACACTTTACTCCGTGCTAGATTCAAGTTACTATGTTATGCCGACTCCAAATGTTTCGGGGTGAAATGTAAGACTTGTAAAGTGTTTAGCCCAATTATTGAATAAAAAATATATATATGATGAAGCTTATTGTATGTTTGAAGAAATTAATTTGAGTTAAAAATTTATGATAATGTGACACCTGTTTACCATTTTGATGATATCTCCCAAACCGTAATGATTAAGGTTTATGATATACGGTTGAAAAGATATTTCATTTATCTACAATATTTGTGTTTCAAAGAAAATTTAATTCAAAGCATAGATGGGTCAAAACGGAGCCCGAAGTGCTCGGTAGTGAACAGACTGCCAGAATAGCAGATTGTTGTTCAGTATTTTAATCATATCTCACAAA
>MKEJ01023624.1:0-19866 GCA_001753735.1 Embelia ribes | reverse complement strand
CAAAATTAATTATACAAAACAAAAATATTTTATACACAATCCGTACATCGTGTTGGCTCCATCTTGATACTTAATAATAAATAAATCAATTAATTCTTTACTTCATGACATTGTACAAATGAGAAGCTAAATAATGTTTTATCCTACTTAACTTTTACTTTGAAACAAGTTTTAATGGTTTCATATGTTGAGTACCAATCCACAATAAAACCTGTAGTTATCTTTTATTGGGTTATTTTTATTAAATTTTTCTCATGTTTACTTGTTCAGCAAGTTATTATACTATTCAAATTTAAATTAAAAAAAAGAGTTATTATATTAGTCATATAAGTTTTTGCATGCTAATCAACTCCTTGAAAAAGGGAAATATTGCCCTATCTAACAAATTTAACAGTAGGAAATGGAAGCACCTGATTTACATACATGGAATAAGGCTATCATTCGTACAACATAATATGAACTTACACTCATAATATTATTGTGATGTGAGAAATTATTTGAATGATTTGCAAAAAGTATGCAACTTTTGAAATTTTATGTATTGATCAAGTGAAGAAATTGTTTAAAATTCAAAATTATGAGCGAGTAGTGATCAAGTGAAGAAATTGTTTAAAATTCATTTCCGACTGACTTGTATGTTGAGCAAAAAGAAACAAAAAAGAGAGAAAAAATTGACCAACTTTTAAAAACAAAAAAAAAAATACAGCCAACTTTTATTTAGTGGGGGCTACTTATTATCATTATTTTGAAGTTTTAGATTTTTAAATAAAAGAATAACTTGTTTGCAAGTACGAAGTAGTACTTATGGAATTATAACACATAAATACAATATAATTGTCTAGAGAATAATTGGAGAATAAATTTAAATTTAACTCTTTTAGTCACTAAATTTATTAACAGAAATAATCTAGTAGACATATTTAGAGATTGATCAAAATTTAAAGACTATGTTGGGTGGCCTTTTTAATGTCGGATATTGATGTAGGCCTCTAAATATATTTTGAAACCCATTTAATTATTTTGCATGAAAACTTGTAATGGTATATAAATGTTTGGCAATAAAGATCATAGAATAAAACTTGTACCTATTTGCCAAAAAAGAACAACCTTGCCTCTAGAATGTCACCAATAGAAAATATTTGTGAAAACACCCACGCCTGGATCCCGAAAGACCGGACACATCATCTAATGCAACACATTTTAACGAAATCAATAACGACTCCATAACAAATTCGTCCTTAGAACCCCAAGTTACTTAGAATGGTACACAATTTATAGCATATTGCACAACACATGAAAGCTTAACTGTCTTATCTTGATATTACACAAAATATGATTACATAAAATATTGAGCTACTAATGCAAGGCCGATAAGTTAAGGTCCCATTTCTTTACTTTATGTTCTATGTGCAAGGAACAATAGTTGGGTCCAACCCTAGTAACATTAGGATAGTTACGGCAAACTAAAATCTTAAAAATTAAATTTTGTTAAATGTTCAATGTTCGTACTCCTGTTCAATGAGAAATTGGTGTCTTGCTTGATGGTTCTAGTACCTAGAGTTGGGTGTTGGTCCTCAGTTGTGATCAGATACCCATTAGTCCGATCGATCCAAATGTACCTGGATAGATCCAAATTGCAAACCGATCGATCCAAGTGCACTTGAATAGATCCAAATATGCAAACCGATCGATTCAATATTCCAAGTGCTTTTGGATATATCCAACTGGGTCCAAGCAAGTTATAAGAAACGTGAACAATGTTAATATGTACTGAGATTTGGTCATAAAACACATTGCCTTATCTTTGAAATGAAATAGTTGAAAACAGAGATGTTAATATGTACTGAGTCTACTGACTATATAATCATCTTTGTCGCGAACTAATTATTGAAATATGTAGTATTACTGTTAATAACCAAATCCTTTTGTTTTCCTGAATATGTGAAAAACAATACTAGGTATTAGTTATTTAAGGTTAGTTTGGTTTACATCCTTTAAGCCCAAAAAAAATAGTCTTTTTCTGTTAAAGTCAGATAAGTCTAGCTTAAGGTTTCCATCTTATTTATACCAAATTTAGCTTAAAAAATGTAACCAAACAACCCTCACCTTATCAGATATCACTTACCATATGATCGTTTAAATTGCTGAAAATTTACTTTATCGGACTATTTTTTGATATCGCAGTGCAACTTTTTTTTTTTTTTTTGAAACTCCACGTATTAGAGAAGCAAAACTTTACAACAACATGGCAGAGATTGCTAATACAAACCATTAATAGGAAACAATAAACATATATCGATGCTAGCTATTTCAGAAAATATTCTTAAAAAAATAGTTTTAAATAAACTAAACTTCTTCAAAACACAATAAAGAAAATAATACCACAGTTTAGACTTTAGAGAGAGAGAGAGAGCAAGAGAGTTACCGGAAATGCTGAAAGCCTACAATATGATGTGTGAATTAGGAGGTTGATAATATTCTTTTGCTGACAGAAATAAAAATTGGTGAGAAATTATTCAGACTATTTATGATAATGAAGTAGGAAAAGCCAAAAGAAATTGAAAGGCTAAAAATAAATAAATAAAACAAAAAACTACTCCGACCTAAAATTGTAATCAACAAATGAATTGTGACTGCATTAAATATTACTAAATTCCCAAATTTACTCCTAAGTGTGAAATGCAATGGGTTTATAAACATTATTATATAGTTAAAAACACTATATACAAGGAAAATTTTAAAAATCTGAAACTTTTTTTAGGAAAGTGGACAGCATTGTTTTAGCATTTATAAAAGAGACCCAGAACAAAGTGAATGTAAAAGCTTGGGAAAATTATACATTGCCTCCTCCAGGTTTTTCATAATTACACTTTACCCACTGAGGTATTGGAAATTACTCTTTGCCGACTTGATTTTTGATTCAAGCATACGGTTTACCCCCAAAACTTTTATTCCAAATTTAAAATCAATTATTGTATCACAAAAATGACTAGAAAAACCCCAAAATACCCTCATATATTACCATTTAGCCTTTGTGCATAAATTTTAAAATACACTCATTTTTTCTAGCATTTAAGTATGAATTTTCCAATTGCAAAAATACAAGAGAAATCAAATTCATTTCTCGTTCTCCTCTTCTTCTCCAACTAGCTTAATACTACAATATTCACCCATCTGCTTACTATTTTCCAACTATTTCCCCTATTCTTTACAGACTACAATAATAATTTCTTAAAAAGTAATCCCACTGTAACCAATTAAAAATAATTATTATCATATCAATAAGTAGCATCTCTCAATCCACGTGGCTATTTTTTATTTTTTTTTTCCAAATAGAATACGAAGCAGACATAGTAAAAGAAAACAAGCATACACTGATTCCAAATAATGTCAACCAAAGGCAGTTACTATTGATGAGAATTTCTTGAACTTTTATAGGGTGTGCAGAATTTCATAGTCTCCCGTGCACCGTGTGTATATGTATATATATATATATAGATAGATATAGATATACAAAAGTGTATTTGTAAAGTTGCATATTTTTTAATTTGTTTTGCCCTTGCCTATTTGATGGGCAGCACCTAGAAACCTTTCACATTAGCCCTTTTGGTACGAGACAGTAGCCTGAATAAAAAGTTAAAAAACCTTACTTCATCATCTTCCTCGAGGGATACTATGCTAATTAATTAATTTTAGTTTCTCTTTTCTAAAAATGTGTGAAGAAAATGCTAGTTGTTGAATCAAATGAAACATGAAATATTTGACATGATTTACTTATATGTAAAATTACGAGTAATGTGGTTCTCTAAAATTTATTTCTCACTTAGAATCCATAATCATCATGTGTTAAGTATCATATTTTAATCCAAAAAGAAATATTTGGCGAGCCTTAAAGCATGTGAAATACTTTGAAAAAGTACAATAAAATTATATTTTTTATTTGAAAGGAGAGATGATGAAATTTCATGTATGAATTATTAACTTCATCGTTTATTCACAATTCCAATAATTGAATCAATTTCATGGGGTTTCCAAATTAGAAAAATATTCCTGTAAAATTTCGTTTGAAACAATTGGAAGAAAGATGAAATATTCAAAATTTATTTCTGTCTAATTCGTCGACAGTGGCAATATATGTAGTAAAACTATTTATTTTTTTGACGAGGAAGGCCTCACAGATAGGAAACAAAAAGTTATCAAAAATTATTTTAAAAAAATGTTATATATGAGTGCAGATGACATTTTAAATTATTATTACTAATACGTAAGGGGATAATTGGTGGCACCGTATTATCATTGATTCATAATTTCACCATGTGATAACAAATATTCCCTCATCCTCAAGATTACTCTCTCTCTCTCTCTCGATCACTCTCGAACCTTCTATGAATTTGCCCATATGCATACATTAAATATATAATATTTCAGTTTTTATTCTTTAAGTCCAAATATTTTAACTATTTGTGGTTTGGGATCACTATGTGCCTACAGTAATTATGAGAACTATATGCGAACTTGTAACATGCTTTTTTGTTAGTTTGTTTTTATATTTTTATTAGTTTGTTTTCTTATTTCTACTAATAGATGGATATTCTCTTGAATCCAAGTAACAAACACGATTTTCAATAAAGAAAAAGTGTTACATAAATATAATTGACAAAAAGAAGTTCTTGTGGAAGAGGTTTGCAATTGCAAAAATGTTACATAAATATAACTGAAAATCTTCCAAATGATATTAGAGAATATATAATTGACATTCGTTTTAACCATTGGTTAAAGCAAATTTTAAGTGTTTTATAGATGGTTCTATCCTTTTGTATCAAATGAAGTAGGACAAACCAAAAATTCTTTAAGGCTGGTTGAAATAAGTTTATTAATTGAAACTATTGAAATTAATTAACCAAATTTGTTTCTTTAAGCCTATATATATACAGTTTAACTCTGAAATTATTTTTTATATATAAAAAAAAGTCCATCATTCTATTTGAAAATTACTCAACTAATTGCATTACTTAACTAAAATTACTGAACTTGATCCACTAACCCTACAAAAAAATTGTAAAATTAAGAATCTTATGTTCCCAGTAGATCAAACTCGTAATCAAGTGAAATTTGCTGAAATCAATGACCAAATTTTATCACAAATTACTGAAATTGTTGATTAATGTTCCCAATAATTTTATCCAACAGATTTTATTTCTTTTCACACAAAAAATTTAAAATTGCATTATTTTAAGATTCTAACAGTACAACAAACATGCGACCGTTAAGCCCTTATCCACATTTTCCCTTAGGTGCCAACTTGCACTGAAAATTTTATAAATATCTCATTAACATGTCACCAAAATGGGGCCCCATTTACTATTTTCCAAAAAATACCCTCATCCCATGTTTTTACGTAGTGCCGTCACTCATTTTCTTTTCTCGCTTTTATTTATTTATTTATTTTTATTAAACTTGATTGTTCACGCCTCGTTAGGTAATCTGGCCGACGTGTTATATAATACAAATATGTGCATTTACTAAAATTTTATTAACGAAATATGCGCGTATGAAGAATTGGTAGCTAGCCCGCATTTTTTCACAAATTACCTAAGCACAATTTACCGTGCCAAGAGTCTTCTTGTTTTGTGATCTATAAGTATAATTATAAGCCCTCAAAGGGTTATAAAAAATATTATCGAATATGCCAATTGGAGCGATTTTGCGAGCTTGCATTATGTCGTTATCAATCTTTCTTATGGTCGAATAAAGTTCTAAAATTTTCCATTCCAATTTGAAGGCGAGTACTCTGTTCTGAAGACACAAATGCTAAAGATTGAATATTGCATATTTTAGGTCTAAAATCAATATTCAGGTTCCATTACTATTTATCTTGAGAAAGATTGCTAGAATAAATTTAACTCTATATTATTACATCAGTTTATAGAAAAATATTTTGTTAACTAATTATAGTTTAGATTTGATTTAACAGTAATTATATATATTTGATAAAATATGATCAGACTTATTGTACAATATATACTCATTTACGCTATATATAAATATTAATTTAGCCCTCATATTTTTAAATCAATAATAATTTTCTTCCGCTCGTTTTATATTAGTTATTTGACAAATACCAGATCGTAAATACTAAAAATGAATGATCCTCTAATATTTTTCCATTTCGCAGTGGGATATTTGGACTTGGGACTATTTTGGAATTGAAAAAGAGAGGCATAGAGACAACACAATAATTGAGGAATGTTTGACTTGATTTTTGTATTCTTCTTTGATTTATCCATTTTTCTTGTAAACAAGAAAGAAGACAAATTTAACACTAATTTTATCTGCTACGACTCAGGCCCACATTAGGTCTATTTGTACATTTTTGTCTTCCTTTATGAGGAAAAGGTTTTTAAATGAATTGAATTTTGAAAGATTTTGAATATATTGGGGCTTAACTCAATTCTTTTACAATCTATATCCCCCTTAATTAAAGAACCAGCTGTATAATTAATTGAATTTAAAAGAAAAAAAAATGTATGTTTATGACTAAATCAGGACTACTTACATTTTGAACCATAAAGAAATGAATGTATAGTCATACTTGAACACTCGGATTATTTGGAGTTCAAGCTTATTTAAGACTAAATACATATATCTACCTAATAAATAATAATTAACTTGTCAATTATATAAAATAAATATCAACACACGTTTGAGTTAAGCATTTTTTAAGGGAAACATATTGCACCATTACTTTTACATTTAGCACTTGTTGCGAAAATTCTGAAGCACAAGGCAATTTCGATATCATCTTATTCTTTAATCCTTGATATAATTAAGGAATGATCGATTATATGAATAATACAAATTTTAAATGGGAAATTGTTGATGAACATGCTTCGAAATTTTGCAACTTTGCTAAAGCTACTTCATATGTTAATGAGAATGGTCTTGATGAAGAAATAATGATTGTTATTAAAATGAGCCTACTGTTAAAGTTAGAACTATAATGATCATATGGATAGAAACTACTCTTAAAAATTGATTTGCAACGGAAATTTGTTTATGTAACTATATATAAAATTTTAAGCTTATTATTAGTCGATATCAAATAAGTAGGTCTTTATTTGAATGTTAGACCGAAAGACTGGTAGCTCTGATAGTATGTGAATCTTCCAATTACTACTAGAATGACTAATTAGTAGTAAGGTGATAAACATAAAATATCAATTTAAATTTAAAATTGTGGCACTCTTTCTTTTTAAAGCATGTAAATATATTTGATAGCTTAGCAACTTATTATTTGTGTGGTTACTTACTAAGGATTTCACAAAATAACCAATAAATTATATCTATCATTTTCTTATAAAATTATCACAATCTATAATATTACATTAAAAAGGTTCGTTTCAAAACATATATACTTCCTTTATGCACACATAATATGCTCATTTGAGGGGATACATAATTTTAAGCAAGAGAGTCTCATTTCATTATTATTTTTCTTGTATTTAGTAACAATAATGGTCAAACTTATTATATTTTTTGAATTGAGGGATTTATAACTTTTGTAATTGCACATGTTTCCTCAAGAATCACGCTAATTAATTTTCCAGTACTGTCGCATATGAATTTGTAATTATTTATGATATTATGTATTTTTCATTTTCGTAAAGTATACATTTTATTTCAAAAATAGACAACTAGCTTCATATCTACTAAATTACGATAATAATAATAATAATATTTACACTGCTCATTTGAAATATTTCCCTCTCTTGCTCTAAATATTTTGCTTCACATAATTACGATTCATTTCAAGAAGGTGTATGGGAATAAAATATGTCAACGACAGCTAATAAAATAATATATCTGTTCCTTTAAAGTGATTATTAAGTCAAATTAAAAGTTCGTAAATTGACGTTATTTTACAATTTTAATAGTAAATTTGGTAAATTACCCAAATTGTTCGTATCATCAATTACTTACATATTTTCCAAAATTACCTATTTACTTATAATGTACGGGTACCATTGAGCTAATCCATATTTTTTACTAATTTTTCTTAATTCATGTGACCAAACTAAAAATTTTCTCTTAAAAAAAAAATGGAGGGAATATGTGTATTCACTTTCATATTCTTTTTCTGAGTAAATTAACTTTTACCTAGAGGTTTCCGAATATTAGCAAATATTTTCTTAGGTATTTAAAATTATTCCTTTATCCCAAGTCAAAATACAAGTTTGACTTACTTATGAAAATACTATATTATCCTCTCTCTTTTTTAGTATTATTTATTCATTTTTGAAGCTAATAAGTAAAATTTTTAGTTATATAAATTACTACACATAAATCTATTTTCTAAAAAATTAAAAAACTTAAGCATGAATGCTAGTTAAGGGGTACTTAGATAATTTTAGGGTTTCTTATGCCACTTTAGCTAATATTCACTTTGCACCAAAAACTTTCAGGGCAAAGTGGAATGAATGTATAAAACTCATAGGGTTAATGTAATTTTCAAAACCTTAAGGGATATTGTGAAATTTTTAGAAACCTCAGAGGGAATATAATTTACGCTTCTTTTTTTAACGCCAAATAAATTAATCCACTACTATGCTTGCATTCACACATGCCACCACGTGATTATTCTCTCTCCTAAAATTTTGGACCACCTGAATTTGGTCTTATGCATGCACTGTGTATATTCTTTTAGTCCAAATTTATTCATCACCAAAAATTTAGAATCATTACTACGGAAAATGGTTAAACACAATAAATTATAAATAAATTAACTTTACATTTAATTGTAAACGATACTCTCTTGAATCCGGCACTACAAGAAGCTAGCAATAATTCAAAAAAAAGTTCATCATTAATTCATCCTAAAAATATTTTTTATTCCAACGAACGCGTGGTTAGTATTCCAAAAATTATGTGAAGAATATTGCAACTTTGAATAAATAACTTACCAATTATTATGCAATTTTACTGTGAGTCGATATTTGATTTTTGTATCAATTTAAAACTATTTTATTATCAATGCTAATATTTAGCCTTTTTATATTTTCCGAATAGTTATCCAAATTTGAAGTATAAAGTATAGTTTGAAAAAGTTAAACAACCAATTATTGTACCAAGAATTTGGCGCCTATATTATTTTGCGTTGGTACTTTTTGATCCCATTGCCCAGAAAATAGTGTAAGCTGAGAAGGAGACACATTTACGGATATACGGACACTTTTCTCCACCATGTATTAGCTACTAGGACAGAAATTTCAGAAAGAAGGAAAAATCAAGGGAAAAAATTTCGAAAGTTTAATGCATTGGGTAAAAATAAAGTTTAATTAAGGCGTAATAAATTTTATTATTAATTGTGGAACTCTTTTTAAAGTTTATGAGCATATTTTATAAATTTCCGTATTGCATGAAGAAAATATTAGATGAGCTATGGCATTTAAGATAATTATTTTTCATTTTATATTGTATGCAATTTGGAAATGCATATGATTAGCAACAAGTATTTGTGAATCCGAAAAGTGCTTTGTATCGTTATTTTTAGAAATACTAGTTGTGTTATGTGCGGTGCACATATGTCTGAATTATATTTTAAAATCACAATTCTTGCTGGAATGTTGAAAACAATATTACTTTTACGGAGTCATAGGAAAATGTTATTATTTTGGAAAAATGCTATATTTTTATTATAATTAATTTAGAAATTATGATTATATAAGAAAGAATATCATGGATTCAAGCAAATAAAAATTCACAACTCCTTATATCACCGGATTGCTTTCAAGTAATTAATTTCCCTGGAGGTGAAAAATGAAATTTAATTTCCCTTCATGGAAAAAAAAAAAAAAGAACTATCAGATTTCCTTAAATTTAATATATCATTTCTCTTAACATTATCCTTGCGTTTGTCTTATTTACTGGGCAGTTTTTGTGCCAAAGTATAGTCAAAGGCAAAATCGTAATTAAGCTTTCCCATATAGCCAAACCCTAGGCCCAACATTCTTGTCCACAAAATACCCCATTTTAATTACTATTACTAAATCACCATTCCTCATTTTAAACTAAAACCTGCTGATTCTAAAAATGGCAATAATTACAAAGAAGATAGAAAATATATCATAAACAATTTGTACTTAGGGCTTGTTGAATTGCATCTTATAAGCTCCAATAAATTTTTTTTAATAACTAGACAATATTTGGTTGCTCAGTTTTAAAGTTGAGTTTATCTATTATTTTTGTGTAAGTATGATAGAAGTTTTAAACCGAATGTGTCTAATTTTTTTTTTTATCAAAAATTTCAATGTAAAATTTATGTGACTTTAGCATCCTTATTATAATTTTTTAACATCCTAAAATAATTTATACAATGTTGAGCACCTATATTTTCAATAATGGGATGCTTCTTTGGTCTGGACATCAATGATAGACCCAAAAATCATGGGAAGAGATTGCTAAGTCTACGTGAGCTATATGAATGAATGTATTTTTTTTTTTCAAGGGGTCTGCTTATAGATAAATAAAAAAATTTCAAAATTTATATTAAATTTTTGGAGAAATTTTGGAAATGGAAGGCCATGGCTTTTCCAGCCTCCCTCCTCGATCCACCTATGCTCGATAGACAGTATAGTAGAGAGAGATTCTCTTGTTGGTGACTATTAACTAAGAAATATTGTTAGATTAATAATCACATTGATCACAAATGAGTTTAGCTGAGTAGCCCGGGTCACCTATATCATTTAAGCTTGGCAGATTTTTGTAGGGTTTGAACTGACCCATTTAATTTGAAAATTATTATCTTGGACTATAAGTAGAGGGTACAAGAATAAAATAATGCTTTTGAATTTTTCCATCTAATTGATATATTGAAGAAGTTTTCATTTTGTAAATCAAAATATTAAAGAATATGATTTCCACAACAATTGGATAAGTCACATTTTAACAGTTCGGTTTTGATTTTTTTTTTCTTTTGGAAACTTTAGTATTTTTGGGAACTGGGGGAAAGGTTTACGAGGCGTAGTTCATGTCGAACTATTATACATGTAATCTATTCTGTATATCACATTCGTATATGCAGAAGTTAGTAAGTAGGAAATTAATGGTGAAATAACTTTGTATATACTTGAGATTTGGGAAATTAATGGTGAAATAACTTTACATTCTTATTTGATGATATTAGACTTATAGTGGCAAAATTTATTGACTCATATATAGATGTTTATTTACTCTTTGCATTTACGTATCAATTGTAAATCTACTTTTTCTCATTTCATATTATTTGACATGTTATCAAAGCCAAAAATTATAAATTTTTCTTCCGCATTGTTTGGGGGCCGCGACTTAGTTTGTCATCGCCATTGTTTTAATTTTTACAAATTGATTCTCAAACTTTGATTCAACTACCTTGCTACTATTACATTTGCATTTTTCTATTAAGAGATTGGCTCAAATCTAGTGTGCAATGGATGTTGGAAAATCGACAACGGAGATCTCGGAAACCTTGTCGGTAATTTCGGAATCAAATTTGAGCTTGATATATGAAACATGTGTGTACGCTCGATCGCACATGGCCTTTATAATTTATCATAATTTTTTGTACTTTTGACACATTGGTCTGATTGATTCCAAGCCTGGTTCGGATCGATCTACCGAGTGGCAGTTTAGAAGATTTTATTTCCTATTTGGACTTTATTTTCTTGTGTACCCTATATATACTACCTAGAATGTGTATTAGGGTATGATATCTAAAAACACTTGTAATTGTAAAGCTCAGACAATTATTGAAAGTGCTTTGAAATAGTTTTCAAATGGGGAAAATCCTAGAGAGGTATGAGACGGGAAAAATTCCAAGAGGTGTTCTTGGTGGATTGTCTCTAAGGCAAATCCTAGGGTAATTTAGGTAGTGAACGAGAGAATTTATTGTAATCTTGATCTACTTATAATAAAACTTGTGGGATTTTTGCCAATAACTATTTCCCCGATTATTTTGGCAGTATTTTCTCTTTTGGTTATTAGTTTTGTTTTGTTATCTTGCATGACGTATTGGTCATTTTTTTTTCGTTATTGTTGCTTCTGTGGTCTTGCACAGATAAATTGTCCTACCTCAAGATTATTAAGGACCAATTATCCACAACAATTAGTATTGGAGCATAGGCTTTGTGCTTGGGGTAGAGCTCTTGGTTAAGGGTATGTTGCTTCAAAAGAAATTATCATGGAGTACTCAATGGATAAGATTGTGATTGACAATAGGTTGGATTTTGCTTTCTAGAAAATGCAGATAATCAATATTCTTAATGGGAAAGATATGTTGAAGCCATGGAAAGAGAAGCCAAAGGATATGGAGCAATATAAGTGGGAGGTATTGGGTCACAAGGCTTTTGCGGTGGTGAGGTTGTATTTGTCATGTGGCATAGCCTTTAATGTCACGAACAAGACCACAACTATCTCTCATGGAAGCGTTATATGAAAAGCCCTCCTCAGTAAATAAGGTACACTATATTCAATACTTGTTTAATACTCGGATAGATGATAGTGCTTCGGTTTTGAAGCATGTCAACAAGCTCAAGGAAACCATCGCCCAATTGAGCTCTGACCTTTATTGGGATTGTTTTTGAGGACGAAGTTAAAGTTTTAACTTTGTTAGCCTTACTACTAGAGAGTCGGAACGGCTTGGTTACAACTCTTAGTAGTGTGGTGGGAAAAACAAAGTTAAAGTTTGATGAGGTGCATAATGTTATCATCAATGAGAAAACTCGCAAAATGGATAGTGCTCCGCAATCATTGGGTTCCGCTCTTAATATGGAGGGTAAAAATCAGAATGGTCGGTCAATAAGAGGGGCGACAATAACCAAAACTCCACAGGAAATTCAAAGGGAAGTTGGAATTGTAGACAAGAAGGGCACTTCAAATTAGTGTGTCCTTAATTGAAAGTAGGTACATCAATGAATTTTGTGGATGAGGACATTAGATATGTTCTTGCTAGCGTGGATGGTTCGGTTGAGGATTCGAATTATTGGATCTTGGATTCGCAATACTCTTACCATATATGTTAAAATAGGGCATACTTTCACAAGTACAAGGTGGTTGATGGGTGTTCGGTTCATATGGGTGACGAAACGGTGTGTGACATTGCAAGTGTTGGAACTGTGAAGCTCAAAACTCATGGTGGTCCGAAAGAACTAAGTAAGATAAGGCACGTCCTGGGGCTTAGGAAGAACCTTATTTTTTTAGGCTGGTGTGACGCCTAATAGTACTCTTTCAAGGGTCAAGGTGGAGTATTAAAGGTGTTAAAGAAGGGACAACTAGTTCTTGAAGGCAAAAAGATCAAAGGTAACATCTAAAAGTTACAAGGGAGTACAATTGTAGGTGAATCTAAGAGAAGGGTTAATTCTGCAGGTGGTGTCATGCCCTGAATTTTTGCCAAACCCGGGAAAGTTAGAAAAGAAAGAAAAAGAAAAGAAAATATAAACTAGAAAGAAAAAAAAAAAAGGAAAAGAAATACTACTCCACAAATACATATTTCGAAATGCCATAATACCGCCACAACCCAACTACAACAGAAATCCAATATCATGTTTTTGTACCTATACAACACCAAAAATAACCTTCCAAGTTGCTTACATACATCAAGTAATAAGCTTGTCCAAAAAATAAAAAATAAAAATACATACTATCTTGACCACATATACAAAGTAAACATCAAGTTGATGTGAATGTGTCAAGCATCTCTTGAGCACGCATTATCACCTCTGAAATAAATAAGCTAAGCAAGAAAATATATATAATGAATACGGGTAGGATTGTAACGTCTCAGAAATTTGAATGAATTTTTCGCTTTAATAATATTATTGATTGCATCATAATATTACTATTGTCATGCATTGTATCATCATAGAGACATTGTGTATAATAATAGTGTATTATTATTACGTGTTGTGTGATGGCGTGGTGATATATGCATGTTGTGTGGCATGGGGTTAGTATGGCATAGCATATGGTGATGACAAGTGAAAGTTAAATTAAAATCAAGTTCAATAACAAACTTTGTTGTGACACCTAATTGGTATTTTGGACCTATCTCAAAAATCGTAAATCCAATTAAGGTCTATATGCCATTAGAAAGATAATTTATTTATCTACAACTTTTGTATTTTGTTCAAAAGCCAATTCAACGCACAAAGGGTAAAAATAGGGCTAAAATATTCTAAAAATGCTTTGGCAGAACAACAGAATTCCAATGGCCATGAGGGGATTCTATTGAACCTATATGTAAACTTATAGGACCTATAGGTCGAATTTTAGCCTATATGTCGATTTATATGACCTATATATCGGCTTATAGGAGTACATTTTTGTCCAGAGAATTTTGTTTCATTCTGGGGGCTTATATGTCGACTTATACCACCTATATGTTGATTGTTGGCAACTAAGTCGACTGTTGCATCCTATATGTTGACTTATTCATATCCGGGACAACTTTTTAAAAAGTCACATCATGTTGACTTAAAGCCATTTTCACCCAAATTCCAAAAATTTAAGAGAAAGAGAGAGAGAAAAAAAGAGAGAGAAAGAGGAGTGAATAGTAAGTTTCTAATTTAGCTTGTGATTTCATCTAGCTCCCGAGCTCGGATGTGAAAACTAAATGCATTTTTGGCTCCTTAAAGTGAGAGGACCGTTTAGGTAAGCCTCGTTTCTTATCCCGTTCATTTTCAAATCCTTGGTTTCTATGCCATGTTCGTATGTTGAAAAAAATTATATATTCTTGTTCTTTATCCCAAGGGAATCATTTTCTTATCTATGTACGTATCGATTCATATTTGTCTTCTAGATCATTTCTCGGGTTGAAAGACGAAGTTGAAGCTTAGCAAAGGCGGGGGCAATTTCATCTAGTATCAAGGTTCGTTTTGCTTTGATACTTCAACACTTCTTTATTACTATTGTGAGGCCTATATGTTGAGGTAATTTCATTGAATTCTATTATCATTTCCGATTTTTTTATTTTCGTGCCGAGTTAGTTGTTGAGACAAATTTAGCAAACTTCTTTCTTACGTTTTAGAAAAAGTTTTATATACTAGGAGTAAAGCAATTCGAATGGCATGCTAGAGTAATTTGGTTCAAGCAAGAAGGTGGGTTTCGGGGAATTTGACGTTAGCCTTTCGGTGACTACTCGGTACATTGGCGAGGTACAACAGACTATAAACTCAATATACAATTGAGAATCTGTGGTATATAGTCATGTGTGATTAATTATTTGGTGGAGTTGATTGCTTAATGTATGAAATTATGTATAACATAATTGATATGATAATTTTCACATGATAAATTGCTCGTAGAATAATTCTTCATGTTATGGTGTTGTTCATTATCTTATCCGTGCATAGGCGAGATATATGCATTGGTATATATAGGTAAGACATATGTATTGGTATGAGTAGAGTTAAGAATTTAATAGTCTTTTCCTTTTTTTTCGGGACAAAAATATTATTTTATAAACAACGGGAAGTAATGAGGCCTATAGACTTGCCTTGAAAGACAAGAAACCTGATCAGGAATTTTACTATTGACTGGCGTTGCATATGGCATACGGGTCAATGAATGTTAGGATTGGCATTACATTTGGCAGACATATCCTAGTATCATTTTACAAAATGATAAATAATAGTTCCATCTTTTTAGCTTGAGTCGTTGGCGAGGTGAGGCGAGACCAGTCTTGATTATCTTTTGCATAGTCATAGTGTTGGTACGTATTGATATTCATGGGTATAGTCATGGCGGGTTGCATTGTTATTCATATTGGTATTCATAGTATTCTTTAGTTTTTACCATTGTTGAAGCATGCTTAATTTAATACCTTATTTGTTTACTAATAAAATACTCATCCATGTCATATAGCACTTAGACTCTATTATATCTTGATGTTTATCATCTAACGATTTCATTTTCCTTTTTTATTATTATGAGTGGTTTTGTAGGCATGGAGACGGGTTTTGAGCATCCTTATATGTATGTAGCAGGCATGGCGGTGACGACATAGAAGTTAGGCATAATTATTGCTCATGTAATACTTTTATAGTAGAAAGAATATGTTGTAACTTCTTTTTGTTATTCATTTTTGTCAAGCAGATAGCTTGAGGTGATGTATATGTAATTTGACCGTATACACTTGTATCAGATATTTTTATATAGTGTTGGTACGGGTCTTCCTATTTCTTTTTAGAATAGCTTATACATATATCTGTAGACAGACCATAGATGTATTTACTGCAGCAAGACTTTGATAAGAATAATGTATATAGTTGTATAGTATCGCCCTGCAGTGGTGATTAAATATTGTAGTGATGATGATGGAGTAGAAGCATTTTTATATTTTTATTTTTATTTCTTTCTTTTTATCTCGCAATCCCCGGGTCACGGATTTCTGAGCATGACATATTGATATCAGAGTGAACCGGATTATATAAACCTTGGTAGCTTGCATGTAGGAGATTGGCGGGGTTGAGAGTATAGTTATGCATAGAAATGATTTGCATAATACAATTTATTTTGTAACTTGATGTGTGATAGTTTTCTTCCATTGATGATTATCATTACATTATAATGACTGACTTCAAATCTCCTTTTTTTTTTTCTTGTGATGTGAAGTTAAGCTATGTCACGAGGACATGGGAGTCAAGGCGATGAGCGACGAGGAGGAAGATGAGTGAATATTCAAGATAGAGGTAGTAGAATGAGGGTTCTTGATGAGGATAAGATGCCACTTATGTGTATTCGCGCAAAAACGATGGCAGACATAAGGGACGAAGAGAATATTCCCAATTTAGAGGAGACTTCGGAAGATGAAAGCATAGAAGAAAATGAGGGCGAGGGTCATTTACCTCAAACTCAAATTCCCCCATGTGTTTGTCCTCAATATGAGAAGGAGAGGCTTCATGTAACGGAAGAGATTCTTATACGTATTGTAGGGAGTTCGTGGGAAGAAAGTGGCGAGACTCGAGCTTCGGTGGCTTATAAACATTTCAAGAGGATGGATCCTTTTATCTATAAAGGAGATCCGGAACCAATCGTGGTGGAAGAATGGTTAGAAAATATGGAGTGCATCTTCAAGTTGCTCCAGATAGCAGACAATAATCTTAGGATGGTGATAGAGCTATTCTATCTACTAGGTGATGCAGCAAAGTGGTGAAAAGGTCAGGAAGAGATTTTCAGTGGAAGTAATCTCACTTGGACCGCTTTCAAGGATTTGTTCTTGGAACAATTATTTCCTCATATGCACCAGGAAAGAAAGGGGGATGAGTTTGTGAACCTTACTCAGGGGAGTATGGATGTGCAAAAATACCAAATGAAGTTTACTAGTTTGTCTCGGTATGTACCAGAGCTAGTTTCAACTAACAAACTACAAATTAGGCGCTTCGAACAAGGTTTGTGCCCTTCGATACAAACTCATGTCATGGGGAATATTCACAAGAAGCTTAAGGGATGTGTTGGGATTGTCATGAAGATGGAGTATAGCTTGCTTAATAAGTAATGTGGGGACACTTCTCATTCTTTTAGGCCTTTGGGTTCATTTGCAGGTCTACAAATTGTACAGGTTTTGGATATGGGTTCGGGATACGATGGTGGTAGAGGTGGTAATGGTGGTTCTTAGGTTAGTGGGGATGGTGGTAGGAAAAGATCATGAGATAGTTTTTCTTCATCTTGTAGGTTGCCTCAGCTGGTAAATTTGACATCTTCAAGAACTACTATTCAGAGCAGGGGTACTTTACTTGTAGCCGGCAAGGCCACATAGCTTATGACTGTCTCCAGTCTGTTGTTTGTTGTATGTGTGGGGTGGAGGGATATATTCAAATGCCATGCCCTATGGTCACTTGTTGCAGATACAACAAGATGGACACATGAAGTCGTGGTGCCTTGAGGGCTTCCTTATTCCAGTTGTTCCTAGTGTTTCGCAGTAGACCACTTCATCTGGGGTAGCTCCTAGTCTACCATATGTTGTACCTTCTTCTTTTTCTCAACAGGTTGCAGAGATACCTTGTGAGGGTTATCAGAGTGGTGGTGGATCTCGAGGTAGTTTTCAGCGGGGTTAAACTTCTCAGACTCGTACATATGTGATGCTTCAAGCTCCGAATGACGTTGTGCCTTTTATCGTTCGAGGTATGTTTCCTTTTCTTTCTACTTAGGCACATGTATTGTTCGACACATATGCATTATATTCCTTCATTTCTTTATATATTACATCTATGTTAGAATTGCCTATGGAATGTATGGAGTTACCTATATATATTGATACTCCGGGGGATCATATATTCCATATTGATCGTATTTATCAGAGGTGTGAAATTTTAATTTTAGATCGTATATTCTTATATGAATTCGTAGTCTTTGGCATGTTAGGTTTGACATTATTTTGGGTATATATTGGTTGACGAACTTTCATGCAGTGATTGGTTGTGAGAGGTGTAGGGTGGTAATGAGAACTCTTGAGGGAGTCAACATTGGTTTTCAGGGAGGATACAATCACATACTTCCTTACACACATCGAGCTTTATACCAGCTAGTCTATCTATTGCGGAGGAGGTGCATTCGGGGTTGGAATCATTTCTTATCATTAGCTAGTTTTTGGATGTATTTTCCGATGATTTAAGTGGATTACCTCCTGAAAGGGAAGTTGAATTTGTTATTGACTTGGTTCCCAGGACAAAACCAATAGCTATTGCCCCCTTCCATTTGGCTCCCACGGAGATGGACTAATTGTGGCTACATATTGATGATCTTAAGTGGAGGGGTTTTATTCGATCTAGTTCTTCACCTTGGGGTGCTCCAACATTATTCGTACCGAAAAAGGATAGATTGATGCGAATATGCATTGACTACCATAAGTTGAACCGGGCAACTATTAAGAACAAATATCCCTTACCAAGAATTGATGATTCCTTTGACCAATTGATGGGTTTAAAGTTCTTTTCTAAGATCGATTTGTGTATGGGATATCATCAGTTACGGGTTAGAGCGGAAGGTATACCGAAGACAACATTTCATATTCGGTAGCATTTCAAATTTTTCGTGATGCCTTTCGGTCTTATAAATGCTCCTGCAGCTTTCATGGATCTAATAAACAGAATCTTCTATCTTTATCTTGATTAGTTCGTAGTAGTGTTCATTTATGACATTCTTATCTATTCGCCTACTGAGGAGGTGCATCGTGAACATTTACGGATTGTTCTTTCTACTTATCAGAAACATCGATTTTATGCCAAGTTTTCGAAATACAAGTTCTGGTTGTTGGAGGTTCATTTTCTTGGGCACGTAGTGTCGGCGGAAGGTATTATGATGGATCCTACAAATTTTGAAGCCGTTACCAATTAGAAGCGACCTAAATCTGTGTTCAAAATCCGTAGATTTTTAGGGCTTGCGTGATATAATCGTCGGTTCATTCAAGATTTTTTGCGTTTGGTGAGCCGATGACTCGACTTACTCATATAGGGGTAAAGTTCGAATGGAATTCCTAATGCGAGGAGTCTTTCTTGTGTTAGAAAGATTTGTTGACTTCTGCTCCAATTCTTGTAATTCCGACGTAAGGTCTTGGCTAGATTGCATAGCATCAAAGGAAGGTTTGGGTTGCGTGCTAATGCAACCTGGGAAGGTAGTGGCTTATGCATCTAGATAGTTGAAGGTACATGAGCAGAACTATTCGATGCATAACTTAGATGTTGGTGCCGTTGTGTTTGCGTTAAAGTGTCTGTGACACTATCTATATGATGAAAAGTTTGATATCTATTCCGATCATAAATCGCTTAGGTATATGTTTACTTAACGTGATTTGAACATATATCAGCGAAGGTGGATTGAGTACTTGGATCAGTATAA
>MKEJ01023621.1:9575-22841 GCA_001753735.1 Embelia ribes | reverse complement strand
ATCTATAGCAATGACTCGACCCCAACACTCAACCACCACCACGAGGAACAGAAAAAAGCTTATCGTCCTCGTTTTCTCGTCCCTCATTCTACTTGCTTTGGTTATCGGTATAGTCGTCGGAGTTCAAAACAACAAAAACTCCGACAACAATGCCGACAACTCCGCTAGCCACGCCATCATAAAGTTCTCGTGTAGCGCCACATTGTACCCGGACCTATGCTTCTCGTCCCTCGCCACCATGCCTGGCATGAGCCAAAAAGTCAAGAGCCAAAAGGACGTCATCTTGATGTCGATAAACATAACTTTCACGGCCGTTGAGCACAACTACCACCACGTGAAGAAGCTGCTTTTGACGAAGGCCTTAACGGAAAGGGAGAAGACGGCGTTGCACGACTGTTTGGAGATGGCCGATGTGACGTTGGACGAGCTGAGGAAAACTGAGCAGGAGTTGAACGAGTATCCAAACAAGAAGAAACTGTCGCAGCATGCCGATGATCTGAAGACGCTCGTGAGCTCCGCGATTACTAACCAAGAATCGTGTCTCGATGGATTCTCGCACGAGGATGCGGACAAGTAAACAAATTCGTGTTATTATTATTATTATTATTATTTTTAATTCCAACTGGATATAAATGCATTACGCTATCCACCTTCGGTTGCTAAAATAAAGTATCGTGGATTCTTGGTCCGTCACAAAATTATCATTATCTTTTGGGTAATTTTAATAAATAATCACCGTAAATTTAATTTCCAAAATTTATAGGGAAGGGCATAAATATCTACTGTCATTAGGTTGCCATTTAATAATGGTATACTTTATAGTTCTGGCAGTTTAAAAACAACAAAATCTAAAGTGAGGGGAAAATTATTGTTTCAAAGAGTAAAAAATAAAACCAATAATCTCCTCCTATATCTTTACTACAAACAACAATTCATTTTCAACATAAAAGTTGCCTGCTTTTTTTTGTGGGTAAAAAATTGTCTAAAAGAGTAATATTTCGTATCTTCTTGTAGTATTTGATTTTATTTTTGCTATATTATATAAAAACTAAATTGTAATTGTAACATTCATTTACCTACAAAAAACAGGCACGTGCGGGGGGCATTACTGGAAGGAGAAGAGCACGTGGAGAAGATGTGTAGCAACGCCTTGGCAATGATAAGAAACATGACCGATACCGATATAGCCACCCAACAGACACTAACGGGAAGAAAATTAAAAGAACAAATTAAAAATAAAAATAACGGGTGGCCGGAGTGGTTGTCGGCTGGAGACCGTCGTCTACTGCAGTCGTCGACCGTGACCCCTGACGTGGTGGTCGCGACGGATGGGAGCGGCAACTACAAGACGGTGTCGGCTGCTGTCGCAGCTGCACCAAAGAAAAGTAGCAAGCGGTATGTGATTAAAATCAAAGCGGGAGTGTATAGAGAGAATGTGGAGGTGCCTAAATCGAAGACGAATATAATGTTTGTTGGCGATAATAGGAAGACTACTATTATTACCGGGAGTAGGAACGTCCAAGATGGGAGCACTACTTTCCATTCTGCGACTGTTGGTAAGTTTTCTTTTCCTTAATTAAAAAAAATATAATATATATATATATATATATACAAAAAAAGGTTTATATATTCATTACAGGTTCCCCAAGCTTGATTCAAAAATTTCAAAATTGAATACTAGCTGTCGCCCAAATTTGAGCTGACACATTGGTATATCATTTTGGATGATAAAAATTATATTAATTAATTAATATGTGATTTATTTAAGTGTGAATTATATGGGGTCACTTGTGTCGATATAGGCTCCTATTTTGAAAAGTTAAGGATTTCTAATAGGAGGAAAACTCTAGAATAGATCAAATAGGTCACTTTTTCTAGAACTTGGGACACAATTTATCACTATTTAAGAGTTAAGAACTATTGCTATTGCGATTACAATTATAAGAACCAAATAGAAAGTTCGTTAAAGTTTATTGAAACGACCATTAATGCAATTACCCTATTATATTTCTTCAACATTATTAATCGCATAACATGATCTTTGTGTTATTATGTACGTGTATTTTCGGGTTTTGAGAAAAGGTTTAAGTACTATATAAAAAATAAAAGAAAAACTCATGTAACGTTTGGAAATCATAGCATGAGCACCTCTTCAAATAAATTACTTCAAATTTAAATATTTTATCTTTTACGGAGAAAGCTGCACGCAGGGGTCCACTTGTAACGTCCTATATTTGAAGCACCAAACGTATATGATTTTTCGGTGGTATTAGAAGATTGTTTATGCCGCGTATAAATTTTATTTTATCAATTTATTTTTATAAAAAATTGGGATAGAATTTGATTTTTTAATTTGTAACTTGAATTTATCTATTATTTAGTCTGAATAAATTGAAAATTTTAAATTATATATATTTTATTCTTTTTAAATAAAATAAAATTAATTTATTTACTTAAAATGTCCGACGAAGAAACCGAATAATATTCGTATGTTCCTAAATGACAAAAACCGTGAGCAAGTGCCAACTCTAAATTGCCTCTTTTGAAATCAGGTACAATTATTTATATGTGATGTTTGGTGCTTGTTCCATTATCTCTGTCGTGAATCTGAAGTCCATTTCTATATGAATTTAGAATGGCAAACAAAATTTATTATCTAAAATAAACGAAGTAGCGCATCTTAATTTGTTCGAGCTCTGTTTTAATTTGCTTCAAAAAGTTAAATTCACCAATAAATTTGTACATAAAGTAATTGACTAATTATATGACTTTTTGTGTTCCTTTTTTTATTTATTTTTTGTTATGATCACTTTTTGTGTTACCTAATATGCTACAAACAAGAAACTTAAATTAGCAGACGACATTGCGGACCAAGTAAGGTGCCTAATCTAATAATCAGAGAAAAAAACAAATAATTACGTGATATTTTGGAAACATATTATTCAAACTTATAACCAAACTTTTCTTAAGGCTGTGACTAAGCATTGGCCGATTATTTCGGAAAAGTGATTGTACTGACCACAGTACCAATGTCTACGCATGGCACATGCTGTAGGCCCCACTTGATTGGGAGATATCAATATGCTATCACTAATTTTTAAACCTTTTGGAAGAGTTAAAAAAAATAAATTGCATATATTTGCATTTTGGGCAGAAAAAATAATCCTTTTTATTTTAGGATTGAGTGCAAATAACAAAATTATTCCGTCATAATTTTTAAAGGGAATAATAAAATAAAAATTTGTACGGATAGTTTTGGCAAGCTACATGAAATTGAAAATTTTAATTTAATTAATTAATTTATTTAACTAAATCAGATAATTATTTATGTACTAAAAATATTATTCTTATATATATTGTTATAATAAGTTATGCCAATAAAGACTACTACAATTAAGGTGGCTGACAGATTATCATTATTGGTAACATCTTTTTACACTGTTTTTGACTTTTGGTGTTATTACTTTACAGCAAGACACCCACATTGTCACTGTTGGCTTTGTTTTAATTGTGTACCAACCTTGTGATAAAGTTACATATCATTGTCAAAAATAGAGAAGCAATTTAACGGATACAGTTTACATTCTATTAATAATCATCGGACATGTCTGGTCATTTTAATGACTTGTGCACATGATCAAATAAATCGTATTTTCCAAAACTAACTTAGGTTTCGTTATTTGGTTGCAGCCGTAATGGGCGAGCGCTTCCTAGCCCGTGACATAACCTTCCAGAACACCGCGGGGCCATCCAAGCACCAGGCTGTCGCCCTCCGCGTGGGCGCTGACCTATCCGCATTCTACCAGTGCGACATGCTGGCCTACCAAGACACCCTCTATGTCCACTCCAACCGCCAGTTCTATATCGGGTGCTACATCGCTGGCACGGTTGACTTCATCTTTGGCAATGCTGCCGTAGTCCTGCAGGACTGCGACATCCACGCCCGACTCCCCGACTCTGGGCAAAAAAACATGGTCACCGCACAGGGCCGAACGGACAAGAACCAGAACACTGGCATCGTGATCCAAAAATGTAGGATCGATGCGACTTCTGATCTGAAGCCCGTTAAAAGCAGCTTCCCGACTTACTTGGGGAGGCCGTGGAAGGAGTATTCTAGGACCGTGTTCATGCAATCAACAATAGGTGACGTGATTGTCCCTGCTGGGTGGCACGAGTGGAGCGGAAGCTTTGCACTCAGTACGCTCGAGTACAGAGAATACGCAAATACTGGGGCCGGGGCGGGGACCGGGAATCGAGTGAAGTGGGAAGGATATAAAGTGATCACTAGCGCCACCGAGGCTCAACAATACACTGCAGGGACTTTTATTGGTGGTGACGGTTGGTTGAGTTCCACGAATTTTCCGTTCTCTCTCGGGTTATAGGGAAGCTTATTAGAGAATTAAGATTAATTCAAGTGCATGGTATTATAATCCCCTCAACTTATTAATTAGGGATTTGGATCTTGGTTCTAGATGACGAGAACACGTTGAAATTAAATGGGGATTATTATTAGTAGTGTTTGGTGATTTTAAAGTCTTTATTATTGTGAAAATTAGTTGAGTTCAAGAGCGGCAACCTTTTTGGTTTTGTGAATAAATGAAGAGTGTGAGGGGTTTAATGTGTGTGAATCAAAGGGATATGTAAGAAAATAACTTTTATTCTCTATTGCCTCCCTTTTCTACTCACTCTTGACCATTGATGATTGATATGGAGAAAAAAATATATAAAGATCGGTGAATTAAGTTATGGATATTTTCTTGTACAAAACGAACATATACATCAGTTGAATCTCTCTGCTAAAACAGATATCACGTCCTTTAGAAATTTCCAGAGCGGAAAACTCGACGGAACTATTAATGAAAAATTGCATGTACCATCCACTTGACACAACAGTGGAAATGAGTCGAGTTAAGATGGACTTTTCGGACTTGTTTACCGAATGAGCCATCAAAATCTCTGTTTTCATTTTTGTTTATAACGTGATAAAAACCTCCATTTAAACTTCTCATTGTCAAATGTGATATGGATATTTGCTGGAGAATTATTGAAGTGCAGATGCTTGAGTTATTGTCAAACAAACTTTTGTTTTAATCATGGAAAAGAAATAAATCTAAGAAAGGTTCAGCCGATGGGGAAAAAGGCACAAGTTTTGTTTTGTTCTGTTTGTTTTGTTCGGTTTTTTTCTTCTTCTTCTTCTTTTTCTGGTTTTTTTTTTCCCCTGACGCAAGCTTGAATGGACTGATTATATTTTGGTTTAAATTCAGTTCTAAAGTCCATTTATATAATCCAATATTCGTATAAATTACTTTTAGAATATAAAAAACAAGTATATTAATAATTAATAATTTTCTACAAAATTAATTGCTGTCCTAAAAAATTATTATTTTACAATTTAATTTGTCACTCAACTCTCATAATTAATACTTCTTGGTGGTTGAAGGTTTGTTTTGTTGTAGCTATTAAATATAAGAATTTGAATTTTATTCTCAGACATGTATGAATTTGCATACATCAACATTTGCGGATAAAATGCACATCTGCATTTGCGTTAGTCTCTACTTATAGAGGTAGGCATATTAAGTCTCTACACAAATGATTGATTGTTTAAAAATAAAACTAGATTTTTTTTCCAATATAAAAAAACTCAATGCGTACATATTATAATTTCTACTTTCGTAAACACTAGGTAGCTAAAGAAACCTATAATACGACAAAGCGGGTTCCGCAAAAAATTTTTGCAGACATTCATAATATATATATATATATATATATATATATAAAGGAAAAGATAAATCGAAGTTTAGAATTTAATTATCATTAAAACATTCAGATCAGTGTTTCTAAACACAATATTTCTCTCCTTTTATTTCTCATTTGAAGATGAGAGAAATGTCTCATAAGAGTCTTTTTAGTTGTATGAGTTTTTAGAAAATTTTGCATAAATGCTATATTAAATTTCTCCATTACTCACAATTTTTCTATTAGCCATCAAAATGTTAAAATATTGGTTAAAATTAAGAAAAATATTTTTTTATGTTTTGTTATAATATATATATACATTTATTTTAATAATTTTTAGGAAATTTTTGAGAAAAACTAGTATGTGTGATTTCAAAAATATAAATATATAATAATAGAAATAAATTTAAAAATATAAAAATATAAAAAATAAATAAGAAAGATTGTTGGGAATGCTCTTATCATTGTGGTTCTATGCAACTTCCCTTTGAACCTTTGGTCCAAATTAAACGATCATTTTGTTTATGTAATTATTTGCTACACATAAGCGACAATGACACAACCGCACATCTCGGCTACGCGGAGTTGATGTCTCTTTCATCTATTGTCTTATTCTTACAATTAACCAATAAAAAATTTCCCTACTGCAACTATATAATATATTTTTAATAAGAATGAATATGAAACTGCAAATTATTTGAACCAAACCAAGTCATAAGTAAATCGAATTAAACTGGCTAATCAATGGTTTGGCTTAGAAGATACTAAATTGAACATGAGTAGTTGAATTTAAGGATAAATCAAATTGCCAAAATCAAACCGAAAATAAGGGGTTCAAAATTTAATTTTTTAATATATATATATATAGTATTTTAGAATAAAAATAATATTTATTAATAAAAGCCCAAAATTTTTGGTTTTATATTTAATTATTGTAGTATAAAAAATATTGATAAAAGACTCATTTTTTAGAATTTATTTATTAATTAATTTTAGAATCAAATCTTTATAATGAATATTTATAATTTAGTGTGATTCAATTTCTAACCAACTCTATTTTTTTTTGGTTAATTACAATTCACAATTAACTTTAAAATCAAATTTTCTTTTAAAACTCTCTTCTCTCATGCTTTCAAGTCTCAAATCTCAAATAAAACTCTTATAATTAATCCATATTGCTTTATCAAATAAAATTAAAGTAATATACCAATTAATTATTCGTGGCTCCGTCAATAAATCAAATTAATCTGCTTTTATCTTTCTAATCTATATTTCTTTATTATTATTATTTTAAATATGATCTGCAATATTAAATTTATTATAGGTAAAATGATTTGTTATATTGTATAATAGTCTTTTTGTTTAAAAAACCTCATATTTAGTGGATTGATGAATAAGTCATAAGATTTTGTTTTCATGTCAAAGTTTATCGTGTTGTTGTATTTTTTCTATTTATAATTTATTTTCACCTTTGCGTTTGAATGAGCAATAATAAGTACTAACGTACTATCAATTTTCTCAACTGAATGGAATGTAATTTTATGTAATATAGGAGATCCTAAAATTTATTTTTGTCTTAGGCTTCATTTCTTGTAGATCCGTTCCTGATTGTTGTTTTGCGAAACTTTGTTTCTTTTGCTATTTGAAAAATTTTGCGACTTGTATATTTTTTATTTTCGTTCAAGTTTTGATTATCTTGCAAATTTATTTTTCGTTTGCCTTTATGTGACTATATTAAAACATGATTGTGATCAAACATTTTTAAAAAATTTATAAATGTTGTTACCATTTACGTTGTCGAGCTATTCGTTATTTTTTGAAATTATTTTATTGATCTTTAAACAAATCAAATTGCACAAATCGAACAGCTAGCTATTAGTTTGGTTTGGTTTGATTTGATTTTCTTCAATTTGAACCAAATCGAACCACTCATAAGTTTTTGGTTTAATTTTAATTTTTTTAAATTGTTCAAATCGTATTGCAAACCTCCATAATCTTTAGGGTGTTGAATAAGAAAAAATAAAGGTTTTGATTTTAAAATTAAATTCTATATGAATTTTGTGAGGAATCGACCATTTTAATTATTTTTATTCAATGTTCCAAATAATATTTGCAGAGGCTACAATATATAAAGTATTGCAGCTCCCGGCCCTTGCTAATGAGCCTCGCATGATCAAGGAAGGTCTATTCCCATCTTATTTCTTTTTTTTTTTTTTTTCAATATGTGATTTCCATCGGCTTGCGCTGTTCGACTAGTCCACCAGATTCAGTGCCTCGCACCCACGATAATTTCCAACACAGATCAGGGTTCAACCTAGCAAGTTAGGGGGTGTGGTACTAAATGTGGCATATGTGAATCGAACTTCCCACCTCATGCCTGAAGTCATAAGTACCGATCACTCGACCGTTAGTCCGACCGCTTGGGATTTATTGCCATCTTTTCTTCCAATCAAATTTAAAGTATATATTAAAAATAAATAATTGCAAATAATGATATTTTAATTGGGAAAGGTTGGCCGGTTGTATCATGCTTCATTATGCATGCCAAGGTGGAATGTTTAGCTTTTTATCAACTAATTTAATAATTAATTCTATTTATTTATTTGTATCGTAAATAGGCCTTCAAGTTTGATAAACAAGTAATGATATTGTTCAAAAAATTAAATCTTTGACTTCTAATTTTATGTTAATGAGAATATTTCTTCTTCTTTATAATTTATACATAGATTGACAAAAATTCAAGGGGTCTCGTGGCCAAAAAATAAAAATTTATAAGTTGTGTCCTCGCTCGTGGTTGAATTATTTGTGGAGATAAAATAATTTAAAGTACTTACTGTAGTGGGTCACAATTATTATTAGTTAAAAAATGTCGAGACACATAAAATGTAACAAAAGTGTGTAATTTAGTCATATTCAAGATTATAAGCGTTACAGTTTATCAAAACTGCTTAGTCAAACTAAAAATCTAAAGATTAGTAGTGAGATTAAGGGAGATTTCACAAATGGTGATCTTATCTCGTCGAGTGTGATCATGTGGCTTAATTGGTTGTAGTTTATTGACTTCAACATATTAATTTTTTACTTAGAAGTTGTATAATTTTTAGTTATTCGGCTTTTAATATAAATTTATTTGTAATTTGACCTAAATAAGTTATAACTTTTAAGTTAGATGCATTCAAAAATTTTTAATTAAAAATAAATTTATTAATTTACTTAAAAATTGCAACCAATACAGGTCAAATGCCAGCCATTATTTGATCTATTTAATATATTGCTTATATTAATTTGAAAAACCGTGTATATCAAATGATTAAAGACTTGTAGCAACGTCATTCAAACAGCAAATCAACGACTGTCACATGATCTTAAGAACACGGTTCTCATACAGACGGTTAGAACAAATACAAATGCCTTGATTTTTTATTGCCTCTATAAGATACATCTATCCATCCATATATATATATATATAATAAATACTAAAAGGTAAATTACAATTTATATCTTAGCTTGCCATTTTGTAATTAATGTGCAGTTGTATTTTTTGATTAATACCTTATACTCGTAAGTCAAATTCGTTTTGCCCCTAATGTGCTTGCTAGGTGAGCATGGACCTAAGCAAAAGTTATCAATAGCGAGCTTGCCAAATTTTAGACAGTCTATAAATTAAAAGATGTGTGTACCCGATACTAATACATTAGTTTATGGTTGGATACGAACAAGTTCATCTGTTTCCTTCCCAAAAACTTCATTTTATTCATACTTTAATGATTCATTTACAAGAAATACAATCTAACATATGTAAATAAATTTTACTTGAAAAAGTGCAATACAATAGAACTCAGTGGTGGACTTAGGGTTTGTGAGCAGAGGTGGCCGAATCCAGTTAAGTTATACAAAAAGTTATAAATACTTTTTTTAGAGGAGCACCTAAAGAGAAAATAATTTTTTTTTTTATAAATATTTCAAAAAAAATTTGGGGATCAGGTGACCATGGTCCATTCCTACGCCTCTCTTTAGTAAAATTTGATGGATAATGGTGATGGAGTAGAATAATGAATGACTCCTTTGTTTTAGCTTTCAAAAATATTTTTTTAAAAAAATTAAATTAAATTTTTATACATAATCAATTCAATAATCACAAAAGTAAGAAGTTATTAAAGTAAAATGGTCTCTGTCCATGTTTGTTAACAAGACAAGTATGTTAAAACTGTATGGACAAGACTATCTCGATCCGAATTATTTGCTTTTCGAATAATCGGGAAAAGAATTCGTTAAGAAAAGACGATCAAATGGCATAAAATTTTTGAAAAAGTCAATAAAATAGAAAATATATAAAAACAAAAAACACGCTTTTTGTCGCAATATGAATGGATTACTCAGCTGCCAGTTGTCTTACCTCCAATTTTGATCCCACAGAATGGAAGTAAAAAAATTTCATTGTATCTTTTAAATTTTAACTTTTCTGATTATTTAATTAAAAATTAGATTGTATTTAAAATTTAAAATTTTAAGTTAAATTTATTTATTATTTTTATTAAAATAAATTATAAGTTTTGAATTCGATACATTTAATTTTTATATAAAACATAAATAAATTAAATTATTTGCTGAAAAGTTTTAACTAATGGCAAGTTAGACAACGACCCCTTTGTTATAAAATGGTCACAAAAGTAACAAAACAAAGCCACACAACACAATTGGCTCTCTATCTTTACTCTCAACTCTATTCCCCTCTTGAGTCTGATTCATACATACATACGTACATAAAGTTGATTGTGCTAAATTAAGAGCTATACATATACAATGGACACCATAAACTCCTTCAAGGGTTACGGCAAAGTGGACCCCATCGAGGAGCAATCCTTCCGCCGGAAAACCCGCCGCCGCATCATCATCCTCGCCGTCTCCTCCGTCGTCCTCCTCGCCATCATCATCGGCGCCGTCGCCGGTACCCTCATTCACAAGCACAACAGCTCCTCCTCCTCATCCACGTCAGCATCCGACGCCTCCCCCGCCGCCGCAATCAAGGCCGTGTGCGGCGTCACACAGTACCCAGATTCCTGCTTCTCCAGCATCCAGTCGTTAGAGAACTCATCAGCTGCCACGTCAGATCCCGAGCAGCTCTTCACACTATCCCTCCACGTGGCACTCAACGAGCTATCCGCCATCGCTTCCTTCCCGCAGACTCTTATTTCCACGTCCAACGATGCGAGCGTGAAAAAGGCGCTCGCGGTCTGCCAGACAGTGATCGAGGACGCGACCGATCGCCTCAACGATTCGATCTCGTCCATGGACGTATCCTCCGGAGAGCAGCTCATTTCGAAGACCAAGATCGACGATCTCAAGACCTGGCTCAGCTCCACCCTCACCGATCAAGAAACCTGCCTCGACGCTATCCGGGAGGTGAATTCCACCGTCTCGGATTCGGTTCTTGAGAAGGTCTCCGGCATTATGAAGAACTCGACTGAGTTCGCTAGCAATAGCTTGGCCATTGCCACGAAGCTGCTCGGGATTATGTCCGATCTCAATCTTCCTATTCACCGAAAGCTTCTAGCAGATGCGGATTCCGCATTCCCATCCTGGATCAGTGCTGCGGACCGGAGGCTGCTGCAGGAATCCAACTATTTGGTGTGTAGTTCGAGTAAACATTACATACGTACTATCATATATAAATTGACAGGCAGGACAGAATATAATTATTCGAATTTACATTAATTGTTTTTATCTGTCAATGCTTTAATGCAAATATAAAATCTTAGTCCAATTATTATTTTAAACTTATGCTAACAATTGTTTATAATTTAATTGATAGGTGGAGCCGAATGTGACGGTGGCGAAGGATGGGAGCGGGAACTTTAGAACAATTAACGATGCATTGGCGAAAGTGCCTAAGAAGAGCACGACGAGGTTCGTGATATATGTGAAGGCCGGAATCTATGTTGAAATTGTGAATATGGATAAATCTTTTCAGAATGTGATGATGTACGGCGACGGTATGGACAAGACTATCGTCTCCGGTGACAGCAACTTTGTCGATGGCACTCCGACATTCTCCACGGCTACTTTCGGTAAATTTTGAACTTTCACCGTACACTTACAAGTTTCAGGTTCTTATTATTGCTTATTCAACTTATAATATGAGATTATTTACTTTTATGAACGAATAAGTTAAAAATTATGAACGGCTTAACTTAAAAATTTTAAGTTAGATAAATTTAAATTTTTTTTTTATTAAAAGTAAATAGATTTATTTGCATAAAAAATAAAAACTAATGTATGTCACCATTCGTTGAATTAATAGTGGATGACAGAAAATTTAGTAACTTTCACACTTCCATTTGTCATCTCTTGCAATAATTGATTTGGACATATCATTTTCCCACCGAAATAAATATCAGATTATTATCAAATTTTAATGCAATTATAGTAACAACGTATTTAAAGGTAGGGAAGAACAAAATTCGAATTCCGAACTCGAAATTTGGTTACTTGTTCCGAATTACTTGAAATTCGGGTTTAAGTTTGGGTTCGGATTTTTTTTCAAAAAATCGGGTAATTTGGGTTCGGGTTCGACTAGTTCGGATACCCGAATTAACTGAATAATAAAACGATGTCGTTTTATATTATATATATATAAGAAACGATGTTACTTTATGTATATAATTTGGGATCAGGTTTTTTGTCTCAAATTCGGGTTCGGAAATTTCGGGTTTGGGAATTTTAATTTTTTTTTTGATAATTCAAATCGGAAATACCTGAGCACCCACCCCTATTTAAAGGCCTTGGCCCGAAATGATGGGTGTGAATGCGAGTACCTAAAAAGCAAATAAACATCACACACCATGTGAAATATCAATGCCAAATGTTATACCATTAGTGTATATCAAAAAGCATGATTGAATGTTTTCCCACAGTGCTGGGCCACGAGTGTCCCCTGTGCCATGTGATATTTAATGTTGTGTATGCGACGTGTCACTTGTTATCTCCGTTCTATAAACACAAGCAATAATTCTTAAATAATTATAGTAATAATTATGTAAAGCGTGTTTTTCACGTTGTTATTATACTTTTTTGTTCAATTTATTTTATCTCCCTTTTTATTTTAAGTCGTCAAAAAATTTATTCCATTTTCCAAAAATAAATATGCAAAAAACTTTTGGTTAAACAAAAATATAAAGAAAATTATAAATTTTCTAAAATATCTTTATTTATTGTATTTTGTGGTTTGTACTACTTTATATTCTTAATTTGCAAACCATTTACTATTATTTAATGCTAGGGGTAGATATTTAATAATTAAAAATTTTAAATAGTTAAACTCATTTATTGTGTTGGTTATAAAAAGTTGGTTTTTATGTCATGGACAAAATAATTAGAATGAGGCAGTAATACAAAAGGAGATGTCGAGAATATGCTACTAGTTAATAAAATATAATTCAAAGCAAAATTGCAAAGAAAAATAATTTAACAATTTGTTATAAATATGTATATAATAATTATCCAATGATTTTCTTATATATATATATA